>QANW01009257.1:67309-82489 GCA_003254865.1 Dryas drummondii | reverse complement strand
TTCCAATATATAAACATAGTACACTTAACTCTTATCCTTTATTTCAAGTGTCATGCCGTTAGCACACTTAGCATCGTCCATCACATATCACATTACTTCAATCCTTTGAACATACTACTTAATCACAAGTCGCGAAACCTTTCTTTCATTCACATCTAATTCTCAATAACTCCCCTGCTCTTACTTCACACTTAGCTTAAGATCCATTCTAATTCCAAATGAAATTTCCATTGAGAATTTATGTTCTCTTGTAATAACTAGACACACACTTTCTTACTCCCTCAACCGTAACGATACAAAAGAATTTATATTTCATCAACTTCCCTTGAGTATTAACGTGTTACTTCCTCAATATTTTATCCCACTGTGTCGAATCAATAAACTTTCAACCAGATCACTATCTATAGGATTAAAACTTGATTGCCCGAATTGAGTTCATAACGTCTTACTGAAGCTTTTAAATTGTGTTTGTCGAAGAGTACGATCACAACCATCAAGTATTTTCTACCGTCTCAATTCCCCCTTTACTGATTATCTAAAAGTCCTCGAGTGTAGGAATTCAAGACTACCGCTAATCACGTTAACGTCACGTCAATAAATAAACTATATCCCCCAAAACTTACTACAACTTCTGTGAGAACGGCCACGTCGAGGAAACCTTTCCACACATTGAAGGATGCACACGAGGTGCCGAGTCTACAGGAATTTAAAACCTAATGCTCTGATACCAAGTTGACAGGACCGCCCCCGGATTGCACCCTGAAACCCGGAGAGGTCCTGCGGGAATCCAAATTCAAGGAAAATCATACCGAAAATTCGGCAGAACCTCCCCTGAAAATGGACTAACCCAGAAATTTCAAAACCTGTTAAAAGCACTTCTAAAATCAACAACCACCTCTACCACAACCAAAAAGTTCTTATTCACCAAGGCACATGATATTCAGAGCAAAACTAAACTTCCATTGCAAAATAAAAAAATTATCTCCACAACTTAAGGGAAATGACGCCGAAGAACTGAAAGTCCTGCCTCGACGTGGTACGGCCCAACCTCAGCGATCTATAACACCTGGGGGGAAAAATGTTATAAACCAAATAAAGAAAACGTGAGATAACTCTCAGTGAGTGGACAGTTTAAATAAACGAAAACATAAGTAAAATTTCTGTTTCAGAAAAATCCTTCAAAGCCACGTTTAGCTCTAAAACCTCACGTTACTCTTTGAAATCCCCCAGTTTTAAAACCATTTCCAAGCTTTAAAAATGTTATAAAACTCATGAAACTCAAGGAAAAGATAACTCAAAACACATTTCTCAATAACCAGCTATCTAGATTAACAAAGTCGTAGAAATAATAATAAAATCGAAATCATTATAAAACTCGAAAGATATTTCTCACTTAAAATCCATACTTAAACTCTGAAGATACCAATTCCATTTTCCACCATGCTATATACCCTGAATAATCCTGGCCATACACACGCGTGGAGTAAAATCCAACACGTGCAGGCAATATCCTGGCCATACACACGTGTGAATAAATCAGCACGTGTAGGCAATCCTGGTCATACGTGCACGCAGAGCGGCCCCCAAAGGGCGAAGCATCCCGACACACGGCCCAAAGCCTATATGTGCATCGTGATGGGTCCCAAAGACCTATGTATCTGATAATCTGGAGGGTACTGCAAAGGGTGGTTTGAAAACCATTTTTTTTTTTTTTTTTCATAAAACAAATAAATCCTTTTTCCACCAAGAATAGAATAACTATACTTTTCCAAGAAACTTTAATTTCCATAAAAACCTATTGCATAATTCCAACTTAGTTTCAAAATACATAAATCAAATCACTCTTTTCGACCAAAAACTGAAATAATAAAATAAACCATATGTATAGAGTAAGAAGCTGAAGTCCTTTCCAAAAGAAATTTATCAACTCCAAAAATTCATCAAGTAAAACCATATCTTAAAATTCATATACGAGGGAAAATGAAAAGTCGAAATCCGACATTTATTTATCAAATCTAAAATCAACTCAAGATGTTTAACATAATTAAATAATGAAGTTTCATAAAATTCGTTTAATTTGTCAAAAGTTCACTCCCATATACTATTTCTCAATTAAACTCAAGATAATCAAATAAATCAATTCATAAAGTTTAAAAATACTTTTAAAGATAAAAGTCCACTCACAGTATTTGCCGAGCTACGCTCAACCCCTTTTTCGGAACACGTTTCTATCTCACAATTCAACACTTGTTCGCCACTAACGGTAGTCAAGAGACGAAGCTCCATCAACCTAATACAAAAATACGCTTACTTTAATATGCCGAACATTAATCCCACTTTAGAATTAATGCTACTGGTATAAATTTAACCAAGGAGTCAAACCCTTATCGAGAACTTACCTAAATCTCTCTTTCAATTTGATTCCACGTTTGGTAACCAACCGATCATATATTCGAGCTTTTCAAACCTCCTTAATTCACAAGTAACAACCAACCATCAGTCTAACTCAATTACAGTCGATCCACTCACAAAATAGAAATATCCCTAATTAGACGGATACGAATTATACCTTTCTCGCGTTCCATAACCTTCGCGACTCGGTCACCTAATTAATCCAAAAACCAAACAATAACTATAATTCAAACTCCAATTAACCTTAATTATCCAACTCACTTCTCACTCTTAATCCAAATTTCCAAATCAATTACGTAAAAGAGAGTTACAGTTTATACCTTAGCCGATGCTTATTCGGGAGTCAGTTTCATAT
Source organism: Dryas drummondii (assembly GCA_003254865.1). Classification (NCBI taxonomy): domain Eukaryota; kingdom Viridiplantae; phylum Streptophyta; class Magnoliopsida; order Rosales; family Rosaceae; genus Dryas; species Dryas drummondii. The sequence continues at coordinate 79,722 of QANW01009257.1, read as the reverse complement.
CACTAAGACGTCCGTTCGAGGTTCGATTTCCAATTCGAGCTCTCCATCAGCTTTCAATCCACCCTAAAATCAACCAATAGGTCATTAGAAATCTAAAAATAGTCCTAGGAGGTGGGAGAGGGTCGAAACCACTCCAGTCGCCGCCACGCGCGATGGTCCCACAGTGGCTAACGGCGGTGAATAGTGGTCATTTTCCAAACTTCTCATATGAGTGAAACAAATATACAAACATGTAGATAACGACGAGAGGAACAACTTTTATACCTGGGTCGACCTCAAAAGGAGGCTGAAAATGGCCTGAACACACCTCGGATTCGCGGCACCTATGGTGGCTTTAATGGCAACTATCAAAATACTGAATTAAAACATGAATGGTGACCTGGAACTGGAAGCCCATGAAGAGAGAAGAAGATCCATGCAAAGAACTCCATGAATGGTGGCCGGAGTCGTCGGAAATCGGCGAAAAACCGTCATTAGGGGCGTCACCTTTCGAGCTTCGATTCGCTCAGTACAGTGTGAGATAGGGTGCGTGTGATATACCAAAAGAAAGAGGAAGTCGATACAAAGCCATAGCCACCAAGATTGCATCAATCGGACATCGGACGAAGAAGTTATGGCCGGTCAAAGTTGAGAGGGTGGTGGTCAAAACGGGAAGAATTTTCTGGAAAATGGGGAGGGGCTGCTGCTATGCGGGAGAGAGAAAGGGTCAGCTGGTTTTTAAAATGGCTGATCCACGAAATTACCATAATGCCCTCCAACTTCAAATGCCCATAATTTTGTCTACGTAACCTCGAATCGCGATCCGTTTTCGCCTACACATTCGTGAGTACGAGCACTTTCCAACCATACCAAGATTGAAATTTTTAAAATCACTTTTCAATTAAACCCCTTTGGAAACCCAAACTTTTTTTTGTTAAGGGCATAACCGTCCACACCTTAATTAATTCACCAAAAATCATTCTAATTACAATTAGGTCTCTATAACTCCAAAACTTATTATTGTCTCCCAATTAATTTACTAAAAAAAAAAAAAAAAATTTCTTGGGTCCCACAACTTAAGTTTTCTTCTTGCTTCTTAGGTGCACAACCAATAAAATTTTAAATTCATAATGAAATTTGGGTCGGGTTGTTACACCAAAGCCTATATGTGCATCGTGATGGGTCCCAAAGACCTATTAAATCTGAAACCTGGAGGGTACTGCAAAGGTGGTTTAAAAACCATTTTTCCATAGCCAAAATCATAAAATCCTTTATTCACCGAAAATGAATATTATTGTACTTTCAAAGAAAAACTTGAAATACATAAACGTAAATTCATAGCTCAATTTAAATTCAATAGCCATAAACCTAATCAATTCTTTTCGATCAAAATCCAAAGTAATAAATGAGCCATATTGATTGAGTAGAAAGCTAGAGTTCTTTCCAAAAAGGTCCATACATTTAAATAAACCATCAAATAAAATTATGTTTTAAAACTTATATACGAGAGTATTTGAAAATCCGAAATTCAACTCCAAAATATTTTACTCAAACCATACTCAAATAAAACTCGGAATAAGCAAATAAATTCAATCATAAAGTAAATAAAATGTTTTTAAAACAAAAGTCCACTCACAGTGAGAATCCTAACTTCGATCCTCCTCTGAGTTGTCTCGAGCCACGATCGTCTCGCCTGAAAACAAGCCGAACGGAGGCTGGGGAGGGTTGAAAATCCGGCGAAGAGGAGCGGTGGCTGTAGGATTTTCTGGCGTGTTTCTCGCGTGTGGGTGCTGGTCGGCGAAGGGAAAGGCCGGGGAGGTGGTGGTCGGCTTGTGGAGATCACGTCGCTGAGCCCAGCTCGGAGGGAGGTGGCTGGCGGTGTGATTTTCTGGTCGTGGTGGTGCTGCGCAGTGACATGTGCGGGAGAAGGAGAGAACACGGGAAGAGAGAGAAGAATGAGAAAGAGTGGCCGGGGGAGGGGGGTCGGCGCCTGGGGGGGTGCTGGCCGGAAGCAAGGCCGGCAGGGGTGGGTGGTGGCTGCTGAGTCGTGGCGCAGGGGAAGGTGCAGGGGTGGAGAGTGGGTACCGGGGAGAGAGAAATAAAGGGAGAGAGATGTTTGGAGAAGATTCTAGAGAGTGAGAGAAAAATCAGAAAATTTTCTGATTTTTTTGGGTATTTAAAACCCACTTTTATAAATTTACAGAATTGCCCCTTGCTTCAAACGCCCATATCTTTCAAACTGTAACTCCGATTGACGCGTGCCGCGTGTCTACGAACTCGTGGACTCAAGACCTACCTAACGGACCCAAAGTCAAAATCAAAAGCCCCTTTATTTTAAAAGTCAACTTTTTAGTCAACCCAATTTAAAACAAAAGCTAAAAATTTAAATTAAAACCCCCTTCTTTATTTCCCAAATAAATCTCAAAATCTTTAAAATGCAATCCAACATCTTTTATAAACCTCTTAAAAACATAGTTAAATAAAAATTTAAATTTCTAGTGAAAATTTGGGTCGGGTCGTTACACCTTTGACTTTTGACCAAAAGTCAACCTTGACCAAAAAGATTCCCCAAAAGATTATGTCAGAGATTTTCTTAAGATTCCTTCTATATTCCAAATCCTTCTAGCAGATTTCCTCAAGATTCTTTTTTCCCATTTCTTTCATTTTCAGCTCAAAATAGCCTCATTTAGCTTCTTTCTCCATCATTGCTTCATTTAACCTAAAAACACAAAAATAAGACAACAGACACAAAAGTATTGAGTTCTAACACTCTAGGTTAGGAAGTTAGTATCATAAAATAACGTAAAATGAACACTCATCAAATATTTAAATAAAAGAATAATAAAGTTTCAATAAAATAAATCATCACATTCTCTCATACATCACTCTTTAAAATCAGAAAATAAATTCAATCATCCATATAAATGGTCTAGGGGATTGCCTTTTATAGGCAAAAATGCAAAGGAAAGAGGAAGCTATAAGGAAAGAGCTTGATATTGAATCTGGAAGTAAGAGGAAACTTGACAATGTGAGAGAGGCTGTAGAAGAGAGAAATATGTAATTTGGTATTAGGTGCCACAGCAGCTTAATTTACTGAGTTACAACATCACTTAGTAACAGGACCCCAATTTATGCTAATCAAACAAGCATAAATTTGATCATCAAATTGACAATCGAAATCGGCCAATTCACAGATTTTTCAAACAATACAAATCAAACACACACAAGGATTTTGTGACAACTTAGGCACTCAAAGGATCCATCAGTATAGGCATCTCAGTGCTATCAACAACTAAAGTGGTGGGTGTATGGTTAGCAGATTCAACTTATCATTTGGTTTCAAGTTATCATGCACATAAGTGAGGTGTGTGTTGTGTGTTTATGATTCCATTTTATCATTAAGAAACACAATTGAAATAACTCAAGGAAGAAGACACAATATTGTTCACCCAGAAAAACCACTAAAGAGTTAAAAAACAGGGGGTCTTTTTCAGCTGACCAAGCAATCCACTATCAAGAGTTTCAATACAAAGAGACACACAAACAAGATCAATTACTTAATCCTAACTCTAAGTGATAGCTTCTTACCCTTGTGCATCCTTGTGCAATCACCTTGAAGCTAGTAATCAGTTATTCATGTCATTTGCAGCTCCTCATTTGAGCTCTTCAATGCACGGCACCAACGACAACTAAGCGATGTGGATCCAATGATAATGCTATAATCGAGACACTACTACAATAATATAAATAGACGACACTATTTACACAACGGTTGTTTTAAAACTGTTGTATAGTTTTAAAACATAATAGTTTTTAAAAAAACCGTTGTATTTATGCATGAAATACAATGATTTTTTGTGAGATAGATTTTATGAACTTGCCTAAACAACACTTATTAGTCGTGACCGTTGTGTATGCGAAATAAAATGAAAAAAACCGGTGTTACAATATTTTAATTAATCCTCTCGATATGTGTCCTCCTCTATCACTCACTCTCAAACTCTCTCACCCCTGGATATGCTCTTTCTCTCTCCATCTCAAACCCTCTCAATCTGTTCTCTCCCTCTATCCCTCGATATGCTCTTTCTCTCTCCCTCTCAAACCCTCTCAATCTGCTCTTCTCTCTCTCTCTCTCTCTCTCTCTCTCTCTCTCTCTCTCTCTCTCTCTCTCTCTCTCACTCTCACTCTCTATCAAACTTTCTCTTCTATTCTCCTCACTCTCTCTATCTCTCTCACATCCTCCCTCGATCGACCTCGCCCTCGCCTTCGCCCTCTTTTCTTTCTCAGTCTTGATCATCCTCACCACCGAAGCCCAAAAGCTGCCTCTCACCTCGCCCTATAGTTTAATGGGTATAAGCAAAACAAATTCCAGTTACAGGTAATCTCCCTCATTCTACTTTTTCTCTTTGATTACACTTATGGTGATAAATGGTCAGTGAGGGTTTTGTAGTCTCATAACCTGGGTCCGTTTGCCCACCATTTTTTATCTATGCTTGGATCTTCTGTTCTTTCTGGGTTTCTCTTAGATCCAGTGATGAACCAAGGTCAAGAGCGTCGTTAAATACTCCTTCATCTCTTTCTCTCTATGTCTCTCTATTTTGTTTACTGATTCAAGTTTAGGTTATTATTATTATTTTTTGTTTTTTTTTTGAGTTTCAGCTTCTTTTATTCTTTAAATGTTTTCTTATTTTCGTTTTCTAGGGCTTTTGATTTTCATTTTTAGGGCTAAGTTGTGATTTTTTTTTATTTCTGAAATTGGAGAGGAGAGGCTATATGGCGAATAGAGTGGACCACGAGCACGACTACCTGTTCAAGATCGTGTTGATCAGAGACTCTGGTGTGGGCAAATCGAACTCTACAGACAAGTTCGATTTTTGGGTTTTGATTAATCTGCTTGTGTTTAATCTTAGTGTGGAAGCTGATCAGTGAGTTTTGAATATCTCTATCTTGTTTGCATTTTGATGTACGGTGTTTGGTTGGTGAGTTTTGAATATCTATGTCTCTGTGTCTCAAACTTGCACTCATATCAAGCCCATCTTTTTTATCTGTTTTTTTTTTAGCTTAGAGATGCTCATTTGTGCTATCAGATTTGCTTGTATTCGAAGAACAGATAACAAAGAAGGTAACCCATCTCAGCATTTGAGTATCTCGTTTTCTCTCCTTTGTGTAAATTTCATTTTATTGGGCTTGTTTACTGGGCATTTTTCTTCAGCAATGTAAGAATAGGAGATCTGTGTGTTCATGAGTGTGCTCTGCTACATCTCTGTAAGTTTCTAAGGTTTTTACACATGTGCTTTTCTTTGGTATTCTAGTTTATTGTCATTTTACTAGTCTGAATAGAAGGTGTATTGGAATTTGCAATGATTTATGCATATTTCTCTCTCTTTAGCTGGTGACACAAACGAGGAGGAATTCTCTGTTCTTTTGTGAAAGGCGGTGGTGGGTTTTGGACTAAGGAGGGTTTGAAATGGTTAGAAAAGAAAACCTCAAGACTAAGGACTTGAACTTGTGCTTTGAGAAGCTTATGATGGTTGGTGGAATTGGTATTGGTTTTGGTGGTGGGAAAGTGAAATTGGAAGGAAGGGTGATCACTGATTAGAAGGATTTTCCCATGGAGCTCCTTCTGCAAATACTTGCACTTGTGGATGATCAGATGGTCATCGTTGCTTCTAGAGTCTGTCGTGGTTGGAGAGATGATGTTTGTTTGGGCCTTACTCGTCTGTCCCCCTCATGGTAGATGTTTTTCTCTCTCTATCTCTTTTCTGCTCCTAATTTGTTTGTTTGCTTTTATTGTAGTTTGCTGCTTGTATTTGTTAATTTATAACCAATGACATCAAGAAGTAAGCATGAATTGTTGTTGCAGTGGCATATAAATTCGCGAAAAATTGTCTTTGATGATACAAAGAAATATTAAGTCTAGTCTCACTTCTTTGATTTGGTGAAATGGAGACTTCATGATTGAAATCTGAAAGCAGGGGTTGGAAAATGGAGGACTAGCTAGATGGTGATAAACAAATTATAATAAAATAATAGGTTAAATAAAGGTTAAGAAGAACATGGTTGCAAATTGGAAGCAGCAAGAACCCATCTCCTCTAATTTTGAAAGCAAGCCAATTCCTTTAGACAAGAGGGAAAGAACACTAACAAAGCAATCACGTAGGCAAGATCACTTTACGCATGTCTATTTTTCATCTTTCTTATCTGTTTTTCCTATCCCTTTGTTCAGCAAATAAATATTTGGTGAAAGCAACTACTTACTTACTCATCTGCAAGACTATTCTCTTTTGGGTTAACTTGATCTTGTATCTACTTTTGGGCTGAATTGAACTTGTTTGCCATGCGTATGTGTAGACTTTGCAGCACCTAAGAAAACTTGCAGCATTCATTGCTATGTGGGGACATGGAGCAAGAGAAATAATTTTTTATTTGGTAGTTTAATCTTTCACATGTCCTCTTTTTGCTGACTTTGGATTTCCATACTTTTCCTTTGTCTTATACCAACAGTAGCTGACCTTTTTCATTAATTTGCAGGTGTCAACTAACTCAAAAGGAATTCAATACCCCCATAGTCCTCCACGTGAGACTTCAAAGAGTAAGGTTCCTTTTCTTTATAATGGACATAATTTCTCCATCCATTTTTTTTTCTTGTTGTTTTTTTTTCCCCATTCTCTAATACATGTTTTTTTTTTGTTTCGGCAGGGAGGGAAGAGAAGAGACCATCTTCTTGATTTATTTCTCCATGTGCCGATTGCCACTTTTTTGTTTTGCTATTTTTTTTTCACATGACTTTGTTGAAAACCTGCTCTTTCATCTTGCTGCAAGCCACTCCAAAATCAAGACTTAAGGCACAAAGAAAATGAGTCACTCCTCTTTTATCTTGATGGCTGCAATCCCTTTTTTATTTTTTTTCTTTTAGCAAATCACAAGACTAGCTTGTGTTATTTTCCTGCAGGAAAGGTGCCGAAGCAAGCCATATCTCCTTTGGAATTTAAAGTGAAAGGTCAGACCTCCATATATATATTCATATGTATCTATACATCCAAGAAAAGCATGTGTATTCCTCAGTGGCTTTTGTTATTTGAATTGCCTTGTGATTTGGAATTGTGCCAGGTACTGATGGCAGCATGGGATACATTTCGAGCAACTGCCTATGACTAGCTGGAGATATAGGCTAAGAGGACTGGATGTGAAATTTCTCCAATGGAGGTTAAGAATGATAAAATTGATGGGCCATGTATGCTCTTTTAACTTTACAGGAAATTGGACATCTATCAATGTATACTTGTGAAAAAAAGTTGTGCATGAAACAATTTTTCGCGAACTATGGTTTTATTTTTTTAATGGTCTTTGGATTAATACTTTAGACTTAATAGCCAATATGTACTTGAGTGAATTTTTTGTATCTTACATTAGCTGAAAAGTTTGGGTATTGATGGATGGTTGGGACGACAAATGAATATTTTCACTTATGATGATTTGCAATAAATTGGACTGGAGATATATAATTTTATAACTCGATATGCAAGAGAACCACTCAAAATTAACTTGTTTATCGGTAGGTAAATTGATAGATCTTGTATATATGGTTAAATGACTTCTGCAAAACTAGAACTTAGAATTTTTTTATTTTTTTCTTAGCATTTTTAGTTAGAACTTTTTTTAGCTTGATCTTTTAGTTTCAATCAAACTACTTTGCTTTCTTTTTTTCTTTTTAATTCTTTGCAGGTTTATTAAAACATAAGGTCAAGGAAGCCTACTTCTATCATCAAAGTTCTAAATCAGGTTTCCTAGTATTTTCATACTTCATATCATGAAAGGAAAAAGAATCCTATTGAATTTTTTTATAGTAAATTTAAAATAACAGATGCAATTATCAACTGGGGACTCCAAAACATACAGCATCTTCTTGTCTAAATTAGTTGTTCTCCTTCTGAATGCTACTTGAGATTCTTACATTTATTATGGTAATCATGCAGGTGTGAGTATATTTTATCTCTAAAACATATGAAACAAAGTAAGGAGGGGATGATAACAAATCTTCTATAATGGGGCTTTGGAGATCACACAATGAGTTGAAGGAACAAGCACTTTTTATAGTTTTTGTAACAAGTACTTTTTATAGTTATCAAGCTACTTAATTACTTATAACCTTTGGGCTGTTAATTGGCAAGGGATGTGTAAATGGATTTGTTACCATAACTTTGTAAACTCCTATTTTAATTTGATGAATTCATGGATTTTTTTGAGTTGTCAATATTTGTAGATTTCTTTAGATGCAACAAGCATGGATTTAGTGGGATTTAATAATTCCAATTGGATATGCAAGCAGGGAATTAATAGGGATTTAATTGGATACAAGTAGGGATATTAAAATGTGAATCAAACAAACGACAGTTTTCAATTTAAAAAAATTGTATTAATCAAACTTAGACAATGGTTTTATAAATAAAAAATATTTGTCATACGCATATCTTAACATCACATATAAGTTAAAACAAGTTGTGGATAATATTATTACACAACGGTTTTAAGTTATAAAAGAATGTGTATATACAATTAAAACAACATGTTTTAGTTAAACTTGTTGTTGGAAATTTGAATACACAACAGGTTTAGATAATCAACAGATGTGTATATGCAATTTAAACAACATTTTTTAGTAAAAATTGTTGTTGAGTATCTCATGGAACAACATTTCTACCAATTTAATACTTAATTATGCAACGGTTTTTCTTAAAACTGATGTTTAACAGTACTTTGAACAACTTTTATAGTAAATAAGTATTGTGAGATTACCATTTATACAATAGTTTTATATTTGTAAACGTTGTGTATTGTGTTACGAGATAACCATTTTCGATGAAAATCATGCATTTTGGTGGACACTAGACAACAGTTTTAAATCATATGATTTAAAACTGTTGTATGAAACCATTTAGACAACAAGTTTTAACCGTTGTCTAAATAGGCTATAAATGTCACTCGCCTAGATGACGAAATTTTGAGCAAATAGACAACTAGTAAAAACCGTTGTCTATTAACTTCATTGTAGTAGTGAGCTGCGAGTATGGATTCTTTAAAAATCAACTCTTTTAAGTTACAAAATTTAAAGAAGTTGATGGAGAATCTAAAATCTAAAATCTAAAATCTATATGAGTGTTTGACGATGATAAAGAACACACAAAGCACACTTAGATTTTAGAAATCAATTTTTCATAAAAAAAATAATTTTCCTCACTGGTATAACAAACACACTATCTTCAAAAGCCCAAAACATAAAATGCAGAAATGAAAGAGGTAAAATAGAAGAGTATTGTACCCACATTTTGATCAAAACTAATCTCACCTAATTTGGACACATGGAGGATTCTTACTTGGTTTAGCTGGAAGACAAAGCTAGCAAAACGAATATTCAAGTATCATGCCATGAAGGAATAAGGATGAAAATGATGATGTGGTTGAAGAAAGAGATTGGGCATGAAGAATTTCATCAAAAGAATATTTTCTACTATGTGTGAATGAGTGTCGATGATGATGAATAGTATAGATGGAAATGTATTAAATCATATGTCTGAAAGCATGTGCACTGCACATGTCTATTAAATCATGAATGGGCTTACACACAAATAGATCCATGTGAAATCAGAATGGCCAAAATGTAATGGGCTTGACACATTAAACATGTAACAATCCCAGCTATAGACACACTCACATTCAGCACATGCCATTGAAAATAAAGTCTGAAAGTCTTTTAAACACTCATCAAATACAAAAATGTGATGCAAAATGCATTTTACGTACCTTAAAGCATAAGGTCTTTGAACTTCAATCTTGATATTTTTAACCCAAAAATCAAACCTTAAGAAAATAAAAATTCCTAAAGATTGTTAAGTGTGATAATGGTTGAATGATTACAATGTTTTTTTACAAGGACAAGCCAATTTTTAAAGAACTAACAAAATTGTCACAAGGAAAGCAGTTGGAGGCAGCTGTGATTGGACACATGTTGAGCCCTGGTAAGAGAGACGGAAAAAGAAGCGCTCAGCTTCGCTCAGTGGGTTGGCTCAATACGGGAATGCATTAGAGAGAGAGAGAGAGAGAGAGCGAGAGAGAAGGAGGACGGCTCGCCTCGGGCTTGCAAAGTGGCTCAACTCACATGGGTGAGTAGTGATGCGCCATGCATCAGTTTGAGATGAAGGAGAACGAAAAAAGCGAAGATTCCAAGAACTTCATTGTGACGCTTCACCTCTCTGTGTCCATTCTGTTACTCCCCAAACCTTGGGCCCATAAAAATACTGAACATCAACTTTAAACTTGTTTTCTCTTTTCTTTGAGTCATGCATAACAACATAAGTAAATACCATTTTACTGGAAACATTTAAACGAAAACATTGTGTAAAAACAATTAAATAAAACTCTTGGGTCCCACTACCTCGTCTTCTTCTCACTGCTTCCTTAGTCTACTTAACCTGCAAAACAACCACAATCACACTACACCATGTCCATGGTACACCGAGTCATTCAAACAAACAACCCGGTAAGCTCACTAGAGCTCGTATGAGTGAAAAGACTTAATTATAATTATCCTCAATAATATTCTCAATTCCCAACTCAAAAATAATCCCCAAGAATATCTATAATTACTCAATCGCATAATAATTTCATCACCAATCATCCAAGCATCAAGATAAATCATAAATTCTCGTATTCAAATCAAATCGCATCAATAAATAATAATCATCATTCTGGCAAATTAATTGGCTAAACGTTAACTATTAACCTTAACATTAACTATTCACATCCTAACCCATAATCTCAGTGCATAATCATCCTCATTCTCATTCTCAAAGATTCAAGCCTAAACTTTACCAAGTGCTAGCCAAACCAAATCCTAGCAAACAAATGCACACAAGCACACAAAGCAACGAAATAGACTATCTAAATTCACTCACAACGCTCTTTGAAATCCCCCAACTTTAAACCTTTTCTCAAATCCATTCTTTAAATCATCTTAAAACTGTAAATCGACCTTTGAAGAACGATTAATACTCTCAAAATACTCTACAACTGAAACTTCCCGCCACTCTAGTACCCGGAGAACTGGTGGTCATATATTGAGGTAACTAAACTCGCCACATCCCGTGCATAGGCACGAGCAAGCAAATAAGCTCACCACTTTCCGTGCAGAGCGAATCGATGTACAGGCAGACATGTATGCAGAGCGAATTGATTCCTACTCAGGACCCATCACTTGTCTGTCACTCAAATCCTATCAAAACTTCCTCAATAATTAATTTGATCGTTTTGTATAATAACTGCCTAATCATCATTCATTAACCTCGACAATAAACATTCATTCTCTAATTCAACGATTATCCTCAAAGCAACTCTATAATTCCCAATTAATTCCTTAGCCTCAGATCATCGTCAATTCATTCTCATTATTTAAATCCTACATCTAGCCTTCTCTAACATAAGGTAGAAAACACACTAAACAAACAATTCATCTACAGTACTCAACAATATAACTGGATAAGTTTCACTCACAGTTTAACCGCGTGAAAAAAACTGAAATGCCCTTGGACGACAACACGCTCAGATAACAAATCTGGCAGCATAACGTCGACATCGGAAATAAGATTTCCCGAGCCCGCGTACCTATTAAGACCAGACAATCAACAATTTCACAAACCAAAAATACGAATAGGCCGTTAAACAACCGAAATGGGCGGTAACCACCATACACGGTGGCTGCCCAGCCCCAAACAACATAGAAAAGATCACTGAATTCTCACCAAATGGAACTAGAAGGGTTCCTGGGACTTCAATTGGACGAAATTGGGTCAAACGACCACTAACCCACCGCCAAAAGTGGTGGTTCCAATGGTGGCAGCGGCGGCATGAACTTGGAAATACCCAAAATCAACTTCAATTAATCCTAATTGTACAATAGAACCTTCAATTGCACAAGAACAACTCGAATTCAAGTCTAATTTCAAGAAATTCGAAGTAGGCATAAATACTAAAATCGAATTTCTAAAATCTCAAAATTGAACATCAACACCTTGGGGGAAAGATTACTCATACCTAGAGGATTGATTTTGTCAACTGGACCGACGACCAAAAGTCGCCGAAAACGTCAGAATCGGCGGCACCGCCGGCCTTTGTTTCGCCGATTCGCCGCTGTGAGCAGTCGTCGGAGCAAAGGGGTGGTACAACTGAACTTGCCGGAGCCTAGGGAAGAAAACCCAAGTGATCGCTAGTCCCGAATCCGTCGGAATAGTCGAGTCGCCGTCGATGGCAGTCGAGTATGCTCGAGTTCGTACACCGTCGTCGCCGAGTTTCTGTGTTGGATGCTGCCACTAGGAGGAAAGAGAGAGAGAGAGAGAGAGAGAGAGAGAGAGAGAGAGAGAGAAAAAGAGAGTGAAAGAAGT
>QANW01009257.1:60480-67266 GCA_003254865.1 Dryas drummondii | reverse complement strand
TCGATCGAGGGAGGTGGTGTCGGGGAGAGAGAGAGAGAGAGAGAGAGAGAGAGAGAGAGAGAGAGAGAGAGAGAGAGAGAGAGAGAGAGAGAGAAAAGAAATTAAAAATCTGATTTTTGGGTTTTAAAACCCACTTTCGTAAAAATTACAAGTTGGCCACTCACTTCACATGTCCGTAACTTCCAAACCGTAACTCTGATCGATGCGTGCTTCGTGTTAACGAATTCGTGAACTCGAAACCTTTCCAACCGGCCCAAACTAAAAACCAAAAGCTCAATAGAATAAAAATTCAACTTTGGGTCAAACCCAATTTAAAATTAAATCAAAACATTTTTTATTTTTCCAAATAAATCTCCAAAATCCTTAAAATAAATCTTTGAAAAATATAGGCTCTCACACGTTCAGCTTCCAATGGGCCTGGGCTGTCACGCCCCAATCCGATATTAAGATTTAATCTCGAATTAAGGTGTGAATCACACTCTAATTATAGAATTAAGTTCTATAACTAGAATGCGACGGAGGAAAAATAAAATAAAAGGAGATAAAATTCGTACTATTATTATACAACAAACTGGATTCAAACTTAATTTACAACGTAAGTCATACTTCTATACAACACAATACAATACTGACGGTCTTAAAATCTAAATTACCTCTGACTTGGTTCACGCTTAATCACCTTAATTACTCTCGGTCGGTTCCACACAAACTTCCGCTATAGTACCTGCAAAGTCTATAAGGGGGTGAGCTCTAACCAACGGCTCAGTAGGGACAAATCAACCTTATCATGCAAAATTAATTATACTGAAGTTCAGTTAAAACATACAACATAAAGCTAATAATATATAATATAATAATATTACTGATGCATGAATATTATGTTGCACTTTCTCGATTTAATCCCTTGAAAAGTAAATTGCATTACATCTTTACTTTAATCCGCAACTAAAGTGCTGTATACAAGACATCCTAACTTCGATATGCAATCGAAGGTCCCAATGCGTGTTGGGAAAAAGATAATTTTATTCTTCGCAACTGAAGGAGCGTCTCTCCCCACGCACTTAAGAATTTAAATTTAACATCCAATCCCTTCTCACCCATATAACTCCATTTTCAATGGATCTTCACATTCAAATAAATTCACATAATTTTATATATAATAATTAACTAATTCATATCATACTCAAGTAATTCAGATAATTCATATAAATCACAAATTAGCACACATATCGCATTTTTCAACAAAGATTCAATAGAATCAAGTTTGCAATCAAAGGTTCCCCAAATCCCCCTACCTAATTTCCAGAGTTTAGTTTGATCTCACATGTCCATTCGAGAAATTCATAAGTTGTCTTACAATATCATCAACACTGGTTCACGTGATTGATCTAAAATCCTAATTCTAATACAAAACTAACTAATCTTAAGATAAACCCAATTAACTATCCAAGTACCTTCACCAAATTACATAAATAAACCCTACATTTAGCTAGAGTCATTAAAGGTTAAACTTGGCAAGAAATCAATAACACAAGTTTTAGTGATAACAACTGAAATGACCGAAATGCCCTTGGACTAAACAGAGAGTCCAAGGTTGTATTCTAGGATTACTTTTGCCCGATTCTAATCCAAATACAAATGGATTAGGTTTAACGAACATACATGATCAACCTTGGTATGAAACGAATACTACGAGTTTCGTATAAAAGACCAAAATACCCTTTTTGATAAAACGGAAACTAGGTTACTTTTTGAGGTTGTTTCTTAATCCAAAACAATCTCAATGATAAATTATTTGGGTTTACCAAAGGGACATGCTCAAGTTTCAGGTTTTGGGTTCGATAATTGAGACGGCATCGAAATGAAAGTTTTCGAGCTAACACGACTTGTACAAAACCACCAATTTACCAACAATAAAACCAGGTTTCACAATTGGTAACCACATGGCCGTTAAATGGCCTAAATGAGTGGCAGCCGCCACAAACGGTGGCTGCCCAACCTGTTTCGATACCCAAAAACAACAACAAGGCTGGGAATTTACTTCTAGTGTCAATAAGGCAGAACATAGTGAAGAGAAAGTTTAGGGATTCAGTTAGGAATTCAGATAAGTTGTTGCATTCAGTTTAAATAAGTCCTAGTCTTTAGGATACTTGCTTAGTGTTTCTAGTTACACTTATCACGTTAATTAGTTGTAAACGTGAGCTGTTCTTTCCCATTCTGTTAAGTTTGTAAAAGGCTATTTATATGGCTAGAATGTTCAATAAGACTAAGTCATTCCCAGAACTGTTGTGTATTTTAAACTTCTGTGTTTTGATTCTTAACATTTTGGTATCAGAGCCCCCACTGGGCCTGACAAAATCAAAGCAACAGTCTTTGAGGTTCTTACAACAGCAAAGAAGATGAAAACCGAAGGGAGTTTTGCGCAGCCAGCCATTCCTCGCTTTGATGGTCACTATGACCATTGGAGCATGTTGATGGAGAATTTCCTGCGCTCTAAGGAATATTGGGGACTGGTAGAGACTGGCTATGTTGAGCCAGAGAGTGGAGTGGCGCAGACAGAAGAACAGCGCAAGGGTCTAGATGAATTGAAGCTGAAAGACCTGAAAGTAAAAAATTATCTCTTTCAGGCCATAGATCGAACCATATTGGAAACCATTCTCGTGAAGGATACTTCCAAACAAATTTGGGAGTCAATGAAGAAGAAGTTTGAAGGGAGTGCTAAGGTTAAGAGGTCACATCTACAAGCTCTCCGCATAGAGTTTGAAACTCTAGAGATGAAGGCTGGAAAAGGAGTCTCCGAGTACTTTTCAAGAGTGTTGTCAGTGGCAAACAAGATGAGAACATATGGAGAGCAGATGCAAGACGTCACAGTGGTGGAGAAGATTCTCATATCATTGAGTGAGAAGTTTAATTATGTTGTTTGCTCGATCGAGGAATCCAAAGACATTGATCAACTCTCCATTGATGAACTGCAGAGTTCTCTGATTGTTCATGAGCAAAAATTCCAGCGATATACAGGAGACGAACAAGCACTCAAGGTAACCTCTGAAGACAGGTCTGGAGCACGAGGACGAGGTCAAGGCACATACAGAGGCAGAGGAAGAGGGAAAGGCCACCAGTCCTTCAACAAAGCAACAGTGGAATGCTATAAGTGTCACAAGCTTGGACACTTTCAATCTGAGCCTCCAAACTGGAATGAGGAAGTCAACTACGCTGAAGTAGGAGAAGAAGAAGCAATGTTGCTTATGTCATATGTGGAAATGAACGATGCTCGAGGGAAGATGTATGGTTTCTAGATTCTGGATGTAGCAACCACATGTGTGGTGACAAGAGCCTATTCTGTGATCTAAATGAGGAATTTAGGCAGAAGGTAAAGCTGGGAAATAGCACAAGGATGGCTGTGTTAGGAAAAGGCAACGTGAAATTGATAGTAAGGGGCTTTACACATGTTGTTAGTGAAGTATTTTTTGTGCCTGAACTAAAGAACAATCTTCTGAGCATTGGTCAATTACAAGAAAAAGGGTTGACGATTCTCATTCAACATAAAAAGCTCAAAATTTATCATCCGGAGAAAGGGCTCATAATTCAGACCGAAATGACAACAAATCGGATGTTTGTGTTGCTAGCAAATTCACTGTCTCCAAAGCCAGCTTGTCTCTACACTTCCACGCAGGATTTGGCACACTTATGGCACTGTTGCTATGGACATTTGAGTTACAAAGGATTGAGGACACTTCAATTCAAAAAGATGGTGCATGTGATACCTGTGAGATCCCGTATTTTTCAAAGTTTTATTTTAAATACCTTAAGAATTTATTTGGAAATTAAAAAGGTTTCGGATTTATTTTAAATTTTAAATTTTGATTTAAATTGAGATTGACCCAAAGTTGACTTTTTAAATTAGTAGACTTTTGATTTTGACTTTGGACCCGTTGGATAGATCTCGAGTCCACGAGTTCGTAGACACGAAGCATGCATAAATCAAAGTTACGGTTTGAGAAATACGGGCATTCGAATGGAGGGGCAATTTCGCAATTCTGCATAGTGGTTTATAGATACCCAAATTCCAGAATTTTCAGGGGATTCTCTCTCCTATCTCCCCGATACACACTCTCTCTCTCTCTTCTCTCGCCTGTTCAGCACCGCCGTCCTGTCACCGGCGCGTGGGCGCGCGTCCGGCGGCGGATGGAGGCGGACGAAAGCTCCCCGAGCTCGCCGTCCCTTCCTCTCTCTTCCCTTGGTCTCGGATCACCCAAAAACCCAACCAAATTTTGAATCCAGGCCAAACTCGATCGAAGCCAAGCGAAGAGGATCCGCCGTCTCCGGCCAAGACGCGACGCCGGACCACTTGGGTCTTCTCCCCCTTGTCGCGGTGAGTCCAGGGGTGGTTCTCGATCGTTCATCGGACCACCGCAGCACGCAAAACGAAGTCACAGGGCCAGTTGCCTTCTCCGACCAGATTCTGGTTTTTCCGGCGGCGTTTCCGTCGAGTGAGGTACCCGAATTAATGCTCTCTCTCTCCTCTACATGTTTTGTACTTTGTTTGACTCAATTACCACTATAATAGAAAAACCCTGTTTGAAACTCACAGCCACCGCGAGTTCCTCCGCATGTGGTGGCCGGGTTGAGTGGTTGTTACTCAATTTCTGTCCTAATTCCTTTTATTTGTTGCTTGTAAATTGTTGGACTGAGTGTGGGCTTGTTTTGGATTGAATTTTCTGTCAAGGTGATGTTTTGCTGCTGCCACCGCCAGCTCCGCCATAGGTGGTGGCGGGTCGAGTGGTCTTCCTTGTCAATCAGCCTCCCCAGGACATTCAGAGGCCAATTCTAGGGTCTGTTTGCGTATCGGTGAGTGTTTGTGTGTTGTTAAGGGCCGGGCAGCCACCGTGCGTGGTGGTTACCGCCCATTTCGGCTGTTGAACAGCCAAGTTGTGAATTCTATATATCGAATTGTTAGTTGTCTGGTCTTAACAGGTACCTTGGCTCAAGAGAATTCGTAACCCGATGTCATTTCAATTATTGAACCCGAAATCCGAAACCTGAAATCTTAATTTGGTCATTTTACGTAACCCTCGAGAAACGAAACAGAACGTGAATGAAGATATTGAGAATACCTTGTTCTTATTTACCTAAATTAAATTGAAAGATAATTGTGGGGAGCGAATAGGCTTTACAGTGTTTGACATGTTGACATAAATGGACAAACCCCAGAACTTGTTCGGATGACGTTTTCGTGCTGTTTGTGCCCTATATGAATTGCTAGGGATTGACCATTTGATTGATGATGTTTTACTATTGATTTGGTGAGTGGATTTTCTTTTGCTTGCAAAGTTTATGGGTTTTATGGTTTTTATATTACTTTTGAAATGTTACGTTAAATAATGAATTGAGTAAAGTCTGTTTTGCATAAATAAATATTTTAAATCGATTGAATTATTTGCCATGTCGAGCTAAGGGTTATCAAATAATTAAACAAATTATTTGGTAGGCCGTCTAAGTACCCACCGGTTATTAAGTAGGTCTTTGGGACCCATCATGGCACACACATAGGCTTTGGGCCGTGTGCCGGGATGCCTCGCCCTTTGGGGGTAGTCTACGTGCACGTACGGCACTTTGGCTTGTTGTACGACGGCGATTCGACGGTACACGGGCCACTATAAGTCCACTTGTATGACGGCAATTCGACGGTACAAGGCACACCCTAAATCCACTCGCATGACGGCGTTGCAACGGTGTGGGTGGAAGGGCAATCTACGTGCACGTACGACACTTTGGCTTGTTGTACGACGACGATTCGACGGTACACGGGCCACTGTAAGTCCACTTGTATGACGGTGATTCGACGGTAGGGACACCCTAAATCCACTCGCATGACGGCGTTGCGACGGTGTGGGTGGAAGGGCAATCTAAGTGCACGTACAACACTTTGGCTTATTGTACGACGGCGATTCGACGGTACAAAGGCCACCGTGTGTCTACTTGTATGACGGCGTTGCGACGGTACAAGGACACCGTAGTCCACTCGCATGACGGCGTTGCGACGGTGCGGGTGGAAGGTTATGTAGACGATCCACTTGGTGCGACGGTTTTGTAACGGTACCAGTGTGGAGCCCGTCGAATGGGTACTTATATGGCCAACGTTATTACTAAAAAAATTTTATTAGATAAAAACATTTTTAGTTATTCTTTTTATCAGTTCAAAACGTATTTTTTAAAAAATTGGGGGTTTTCAAAGAGAATGAGTAGTTTTATAAAATGGTTTTCAAATGAAAGGTTTTGAAGTTTATTTTGTCCACTCACTGAGAGTTTTTCTCAAAATTTTGTTTATGAAGTTCCCCTAGGTAGAAGCGATCACTGAGGTTGGACCGTACCACGTTGATGCAACGGGACCCATTTTAATTCGATTTAATTGATTTCATACAGTGAACTTTACATAAATGTTTTGGGCTCACACTATGATTTATCAAAAATATTTATGTATTTGTTAAGTGCATGGCTCATTCTTTGAAAAGAGTTTTAAAGGTCAAAGTTTCAGTGTATTTATGGGCCTGAGGTTTGGGGCGTTACAATACCTCAATTCAAGAGTCCATCAACAGTGTGTGCTAATTGTATGATTGGGAAGCAACACAGGGATCCAATTCCAAAGAAGAGCAATTGGAGGGCCACAGAGAAGCTCCAACTTGTTCATGCAGACCTCTGCGGACCAATCTCTCCCATCTCCAATAGTAAGAAGAGGTATATTATATGCTTTATTGATGACTTTACTAGAAAGGCATGGACTTATTT
>QANW01009257.1:40480-55480 GCA_003254865.1 Dryas drummondii | reverse complement strand
AGTTTAAGGGAGGGAATGAAGAGAAAGTTTAGGGATTCAGATAAGTTGTTGCATTCAATTTAAATAAGTCCTATCTTTAGGATACTTGCTTAGTGTTTCTAGTTACACTTATAACGTTAATTAGTTGTAAACATGAGCTGTTCTTTCTCATTCTGTTAAGTTTGTAAAAGACTATTTATATGGCTAGAATGTTCAATAAGACTAAGTCATTCCCAGAACTGTTGTGTAATTTAAACTTCTTTGTTTCGATTCTTAACACATAGGGCAACAACACCCAACCCACCGCCACAATTGGCGGAGCTCGTGGTGGCAGAATACCTGAACAAAATATTCTCAATGAAATCAAGCCCAACCAATTAGAACAGTAAAAGGTACGAAAAGAACAAGAAAACGAGGTAAATAACAAACTTGCCCGCCGTCGGAAACGGCAGGAACGGCGGAGGCAGCGGCGGACCTAGGGTTTGGAGTTGGCAGTTTTTGATTAGGACAAAATTGACCACAAGCAAACACACCAATAGAAAGACCAAGCTGATAGGAGAAGAACCCAGTAAGAATCGTCGTCATCCGTCATCTAGATCGGTGGAGGAAGGCTGCAGCACTTAGGGCTTCCATCCGCCGCCATGGCTGATCGGCCAGGTGATCGGAGCACACCTTCGTTCTCGTCGAGCCGAGCGGAAGAAGAGAAGAGTGATAAGGAGTCGCAACGCCGCCGGAATCACGAGATCGCCGGCGAGAGTGATCGACGCTGCTTGGTTTCGAGTTAGGTTTCTGCTGGGTTTTGGGGCGAGCGACGGGGATAGATAGGGGAGAAGAAGACGGTGAGGTTGGTGGTCGTTTCACCACCTAGTTCACTACTTGCCGGACTGAGAAAAGCCGAGAGAGAGTTTGAGAAAAATTGGGGAGAGAGAAAGAGAAAGTGAGAAAATGAGAGGAAAGAGATATAAGTGTGCCAAATTTCAAAATCGTCCGTCACTTCAAATGCTCGTATCTCTCAACCGTAATTTCGAACTGCGTTATGTTTGCGTTTACGTAATTGTTGACTCGATACCTTTTCAACTAAATTAAAATCAAGGTCCGGCATTTCCTAATTTTTTTATTGATCCTCAATAGCCCGCCAAAATAACTTAAAATCTAAGTAAATAACCAAAATCAATTTCAAGATTCAAAAAACATTCTATAAAATCCCATAAACTCATCTTGATTAATCTTATTTTTTGTACGACCTCAAATTCTTGTATTTACTCTTGAAATGTCTTAGATAAATTCGATTATCTTCAAATTAATAAGATAATTATTAATAAACCACAATTACTCCAAAATAAATTATAAACCAATTTCAGGGATCTCACATGAACTGCAACTTTGGTCAATACAAATGGGTCGTTTTTCTCTTCTTTTATTCTTCTTTTTGGGCTTTCCTTTTTCTTTTTTTCTTTTTTTTTCTTTTGGGCTGGTTGATTCTTTCATTCTTTCTTTTGGGCTAAAACAATAAAATAAACTAATTAATAATAAAGACAATAAAATTTAAAAAAAATTAGAGTTTAATCATTCTAATATTTTTTATTAGAAAAAAAAAAAACCATATGGCTTTATTTTATTTTATTTTTCTAAATAAAGTCCTTTGATCATTGCCTTTTCAAAGAGATGTCATTATTATTATTTTTTTTTTTTAGAGTATAGAGTTTATGTTCACTTCATATCTTCTTATAGTATAGAATGAGTTTGTGGAGACAACATGTTAGATTTTAACTCTGGGATCATATATATATAATAATTAATTACCATTTTTCTTTTGTTTTGAGTGGGAGGAAAAAAAGGGAGAGTAGAGCCACTATACTATCACGGTCAACTATACTTAATGCTTTATCTCTTAAATTAAATAATTTAATATATAAATATAGGTAATTTAATATATCATATTTACCCATTATCATGGGCAGATAGCAGGAATCGAACCCGCATCTTCTCCTTGGCAAAGAGAAATTTTACCATTCGACTATATCCCCATTATTTATATATATATTAATATAATTTATATATTGAAGGTTGGTATTAGGTAATTTAATTACCTAATCAATTTGATTAAAACTACAGTCAGTAATCGGATCCAAATTTTTGTTTACGTGATGACTCAGAGACAAATCAAACTGTAACGACCCGACCCAAATTTTTTTCACTAGAAATTTAAATTTTTATTTAACTATGTTTTTAAGAGGTTTATAAAAGATGTTGGATTGTATTTAAAAGATTTGAGATTTATTTGGAAAAATAAAAAGGGTTTTGATTTATTTTTGTTTTAATTTAAGCTTGACCCAAAATTTGACTTTTAAAATAAAAGGGCTTTTGATTTTGACTTTGGGTCCGTTGGATAGGTTTCGAACTCACGATTCATAGACACGCGGCACGCGCCAATCCGAGTTATGGTTTGGAAGATATAAGCGTTTAAAGTGAGGGGCAATGTTGTAAATTTATAAAAGTGGGTTTTAAAAATCAGATTTCCTCTCTCTCTCTAGATTTTTCCACAACTCTCTCTATCTTTAGAACTTTCTCTCTCTTTTTTTATTTCTCTCTCTCTCTCTCTCCCGCACTCCCTCACTTCTCCCTCTCTCTCCCCGAGCTCACTCACCTCCCCCTCTCTTCTCTCACCGGCGCGGCCAGCTCCGGCCTACTTCCCGGCGACCAGAGGCCAGCGACGAGTCCCTCTCGTCGTCACCGACTCCACAGACCACCCCCCCTGAGCTCATTCTCTCTTCCTCTCTCGACTCTCTTCTCTCTCCTCTGCGCGCGACTCCAGCAGGCCATACCGCCTTCCCGACCAGCTTCTCGGCGACCCAAGGCCACCGGCCAACGTCCCAGGCACCGACCCACCCATTCCCCCGGCGCCGGCCATCTTCCCCGACGCCTCCTCCAGCCAGTTCAGACCCACACGTACAGTAACGACGCCAGAGACACCTTCTGTCTCGCCGGATTCTAGCCAAGCTACAGTGCCATCCACTTCGAAATTAGATGGGTTCGACTTGAGGAACAAAAGTTTCAACTTGGCGCGTGAGCGGACACTTTGCAGGCGACACGGCTGTGGCTCGTGACGATCCGGCCGAGGATCGAAGCTAGGGCTATTTCTGTGAGTGGACTAACTTTTAATTTTTCTGAAATCTCTTATACGTTGATGACTAAATTCTATTTCTTAGCTATACTGAGTTTGAAATTTAAGCCAAAAGATTTTGAGTTAGAATTTGGTTTTTATAAATCTTCCTTTTAAATTGATACTTATGGTTTTCGTGTATTAAAAGTTTTATGGATTTATGAATTGAGATATTGTGAGTTGAACAAATGTATATTCAAGTTTCGTGGATTTATGAATTTGGTTTTGTTAAAGAAAGTTTAGAAAGATACAAAAAGATTTGAATTTTATATATTTATGATGCGGTTGTGGAAAATGGTTTTTAAACCACCTTTTCAGTACCCTTCCAGGTTATCAGATTTAATAGGTCTTTGGGACCCATCACGATGCACATATAGGCTTTGGGCCGTGTGTCGGGATGTTTCGCCCTTTGGGGGCCGCTCTGCGTGCACGTAAGACAGAATTTGTGGCTCTGCATGCGTATGACAGATTCCCGGCTCTGCGCATGTATGACAGATTATTTATGGCTCTGCATGCGTATGACAGATCTTCGGCTCTGCGCATGTATGACAGATTATACGGGTAACTGACTGGTGTGTGTTTTTAGTGGTTAAGTATTTTAAGTGATGAGATTATGGCAGCAAAGGTTTTTAAGTAAGACAGTTCCAGTTGAACAGTTTTATTGATTTTCAGTATATTGAGAATGTTTGAGAAGAAAGTTTTCAGTTCAAGTTATTTATTTATAGATTGACAGTATCAATTTCAGTTTGAGAACTTGGATTTTCAAAGTTTGATTTTCAGCTTCAAATTTTATTACTTTACTGGAAAATGGTTTTAAAAAAAAATTGGGGGATTTCAAAGGACATCGTAAGGTTTAAGCGTTAAATGTGGTTAAAAGGGTTTTTCTGAAAAAAGTATTCACACTATGATTTTCATTTCCGTTTAACTGTCCACTTACTGAGCCTATCTCACAGTTTCTTTGTTTTGTCTTACATTGTCCCCCAGGTAATAGCTTTGGTGGAGGTCGAGCCAATAACGTCGAGGCATTTGCGTCCATATCCTTACTCGAACCCTGTAGGCGTTATTCTAGCTTTTTAAAATGGTTTCTATTTTAAAATGTTGGGTCTGAGACCCTATTTGGTTGTGGTAGAGGTGGTTGATGATTTAGAAGTGTTTTTAACAGGTTTAGAAAATTCTGGGTTAGTCCATTTTCAGGGGAGGTTCTGCCGAATTTTCGGTAGGATTTTCCTTGAATTTGGATTCCCGCATGACCTCTTCGGGTTTCTGGGTAAAACTCGGGGGCGGTCCTGACACAAACAGACTTAAATCTGAAACTACAGATTGACACTTGAAAACAAAATACAATTTTTGTAGCCAACACAAATCAAACACACTCAATGATTAAGTGACAACGTATACACTCAAATGACACATCATAATAGGCATGCCAATGTTATCCACATTTATAATGGTGTGTGATTAACTGAATAGTTCAATATGACATATAACAAGATTAAGTATAAATGTTCAAAGCAAATTCGTGTTTAAATGTTAAGTATGTCAGTAAACATCATGACACAGAATAAAAAAGAAAGCACACAAGATATTCACCTAGAAAAACCACAAAGGGTAAAAAGTGAGGTCTTTTTCAGCTGACCGGGCAATCCACTATATAAGAGGTTCAATACAAAGGCATCGATCATACAATACACAAGCTCAATCACTAAGTCCTAAACTAAGTGACAACTTCTTACCCCTATGTGCAACTTTCATAAGCTAGGCAATTAGTCAATCATGAAGTAGGGCAACTCAATCTCCAAGTTCATCAACCCATGGCACCGATTCACATCAAGCATAGCGGATTCTTCAATATATGAACATGAAATGCATATTTGGATTCTGTAATAATCAATCTTCTCAAGCTAAAGACATGAAAAGGCTAATGGAGAATCCTTATGTAAAATCTATATGAGTGTATGATGAAAATAAAGAACACTCAAGACCCACTCAGATTTTAGAACTCAAAACCTAGATTTATAAAACAATTTTCATAAGAAAAATTATTTTTCCTCACTAGTATATCAAAAACACACTCTCTCTAGAAATGTCTAAGGCATAAAATCAGAAATGAAAGAGGTGAAGAGAAGTGTGTGTCTTGGACACGTAGAGAATTCCACTTGGTTTGAGGTAAAAACAAAATGACAGTAAATGGAATATCCAATAATAGAATCTTAGGTTGGTTGTTGATAAAAATGATGATGTAGAGAAAAGATAACATTAGGCAGCAATAATTTCAACTGTGAGAGTGTTTCTAGTTGTGTGCGTGAGTGTGTGAAGAGGATGATGAATAGTGCATGTGAGATGTATTAAAAACATGTGAGTGAGAACATGTGCATATCACATAACTTATTAAAAAGAAGTTGGGCTTGCAGATATGGCATTGTATGATTAGTCCAACTTCAGCACAATTTAACACATGTAATGGACTGAAAAATAAATGGGCTTTAAATGCCAATTCACAAAATGAGCTTTAAATTATCAACAGTCATTTAAGTGATGAATTATCAATAATCATTTAAGTGATGAAAATGAATGTGCAGTGCACGTGTAAACAATTGTCCTTATGATTAGTGAGTGACTAGTCAAACAGACATAAAACTGATTTTGTGAAATGCATGAAATGTATTATACCTTAGAGCATTTTGCATTGCAACTTCAATTTTGATTTCTTCATCCCAAGTGTTTTTAACCTTAATTCTAGCCAACCTAAAACTTGTAAGTGAATAATTAAAAATAAATACATTGATTTTGGAAAGGAAAAACCAATTCAAAATCCTAAAAACTAACATATATAAATTATACATAAAACCTAATATAAACTTGCCAAACCAGCGTTTGAGGAATAAGTAAAAATGCACTATCAAACACTCGAAAATGGCCGCTGAGTGCTCGATGCCTGTTATGTGTGAAAAAAAAAATAATAAAAACTAATGGACCAATATTATGTAATATAGAATGGTTAAAATATTATTGGATTTTAGTTATAATTTTAAAATTCATAAGGTTTTAGCCAGTAAATTGTAAAATTAAAGGACATGGATGAAAGTTTCCCTAAAATTTATCTAATCTAAAAAAATACATAAAATCTAATAAAATTTACGAAAACACAATTATTAACTAAATAATTAAAATAGAAAATAAATCACTAAAGATGCTTAAAAGCAAGGATTAAAGTGCAAGATTTAGAGGTAAAATAAATGCTACAAAATGAGTTCAACAATAGCATTGTTAACTGAGTGCTCAACGTGTTGTTATTTTTTTTTTACGTACTTGATAAAATGTCACTGTCGCACAATGGCAATGTAAAAGCTATTATTACTATTAAAATTATTGTGAATATGACTCCATAAGTTTGAATTCATTGTTTTACGTTAGTTTATTACTTTTTCACATGTTTATGTACCAAAAAGGCAAAAGTTACATCTATAAGTATCATTTTATAATATTATATCTTCTCAAAATCTAAATTATAAAACAACCCCTATGATGGAATATACAATTATGTAAAAGAAAAATGAATTAATATTGTAACAGTGACTAATATATTATTAATGTTTGATTATTTATTTTATTTGTTCAAGTTCATAGTGTGTAGAAACTTCATAAATCTGAAGAACTCTATTATGATCCAATTCCTCCCAGATCAACCCTATCAATTACTTTTGAAACCATCACAGCTTCTTATATATGTGCTTTTTGTACATAGTACAGAAACGGATGTAGATATAGCTTTGACTTAGGCCTTTACATAAGCCAAAAATATAAATTACAGTCAATAAATTGTAATGAATTGAAAAAATAAAAATAATAACAATCCTTTCGACTTTCCCACACAAAAATATTGACTGTACATTGAAAAATCTCTCCCCTCGTGTATCAATCTATGTAGTGGCACAAGTTTCCTCAAACTCAATTATTGGTCAAGCAAGCTCCAAAACACACAAGTACAAAAAACAACAAAATTCCATCACTTCTATTTTCATTTTGGTAGGAATTACCATGACTAGCAAACTGGGAGGACCACTTTCTGGTTTGCGTCTATACATATCATCTCATCAGCAACATCCTCCCTCCTCTCTCTCTCAAACACACACATCACATAGAAGGCATCTCCAATCATTTGACATTTCAGACTACACTATCCACAATAAAGCTTTATGATCATCTGTCAAATTTCCAAGGAAACTACAGCCTTTTTTATCTCCTCCCACTGTGATCCTATCCCAATTTCTCAGTCCTAGTACAATCACAATGTCATTCAAGCTGTTGACCATCTGGAGACCACTACCCTTCAAGATGCTGACTGAACCAATTGCACATATTGGTGGATCCATGAAATTTTTTTTGGTGAAAGGGTTAAATTGAAGCAACATATAGAATGTAGCAACTAAATAAATCCAGCTTCCGATCACGTTCCATCTAAAACCTCATCTGAAAATTCAAGATTCTAAGCAGGCATGTCTGAATGGTGTTTTCATGAATATCTACTTGACCATGTCGCTTCTGACCCTCTAGAAGGTGAGTTCCCGTATGATCTCCAAACGTCTCTCCATTGTCGCCTACTGCTACTTCTTTCATACGGATAATTTTGAGCATCTGCAGGCATTCTGGATGTGCTACTTCCATTGCGTTTCTTTTGTGCATTCCTCATCTCCTCTTCAGCATCATATCGTGAACGCTGCAGAATAGTGGCCAAATAAAACCAAAAGTTCTTGTAGAGATTATCAAAGAAATAAAAACATTTGAAAAGATTAATGTAATTACGTGATATACATATAGAAAAGACATGAGAGTGTTGGGTAAAAAGAAATCTATATATTACATATGAAAACTCTCCTTAGGAATTGAATTCCAGTTGATACTGAAGCAACCCCTTCTTTTTGGTAAATACTGAAACAACCTGGATAACTAAAGAGTGAATTTTCACGCATTGACATGAATGCCATCTCATCAATAAGTTCCCTTGAGAAAAACTCGTCCTCCGCAAGTTTCACTTATTGAATGCTTACCACCAATGTAAAAATAATTACTAACCAGAGAGAGAAAATATAAAATGAGAGAAGATGCCTGTTGTAATTTTAATTCAAACGTGTTTCACATTTGAACTTTTGCTTCATACTAACTGTTTTAAGCCAACTCTGTGAAACATAATACAAAGTTATAAATGATTAAGTTAAAGGAATTTTCAGAAAATTTGAACTGATTTCAATATTTGATTTGGTCAGTAATAGTACCTTTATCTATTTATTTATTTATTTTGTTATAGCTAGTAGAACTGCATAAGATGGGAGTCCATAAGAGTTTAAAAACCATGGTATATCAATATCTAACAGGAAAATAGTTCTCTCATAACTCAATCAAGAAAGAGGATGGCAAGGAACTAAAGTTTTGAGAACCTATGCCACTCATGCATCTATTAAATTTGATCTTTAGTTAAGAAAATTAAAACATTCAAAGATCTGAAATGATAGTATATTATTTCAGTGTGAAAAAATTGAAGGTAGGCAAAACAAGCTACGCTTGAAGAAATTGAACAAAGAATCAAATAATATTAAACTATCAACAAAGCACCCCAGGTAGTTCTGTATTATTAGTTAGTTTTTTTTTTTTTTTTTCAGTGACTATAGCACCAGGGAAGAATCAAAGATTATGTTCCCTTTAGAGGAAAGCTGCAAAGCTTCACCTTTCAGTAATTTAATACTCTTTTCTACCAGGAAATCAAGATTTATTATATTCCTCTTATTCAATTTTAATTTTTGTTAGGATGGTTAGGAACAGAAAAGAACAGATAAACAAAAAGCTTCTGCTCAGAAACTTGTTTATTTGAGACATAATTAAGGCATTATAAGTGTGTTGAGACCTTGGTAGAGTCTGAAACTACTGCATATGCCTCCCCAATCATTTTAAAAAGCCTGTCAGCATCCTTGTACACTTCTTCTGCTATCTCCTTCCAAAGCCCATCATCAACATTATCGCTCCTTGAAAAGAATTGACCAGCCTACCAAAAAAGAGCATGTTAAATGAATAACAGTCAGCAAGCAAATAAAGCAGAAATATTAGATACCTTGTCAGGATGATGTCTAAGTGCAGCTTTCCGATAGGCCTTCTTAATTTCCGATGCTGAAATAGATGGTTTGACTCCCCTGCCATTATAATAAAAATAGAAAAAATTTTAGTCAGCAATAATTATCTGGATTACAAACCTACACACTTTAAAGAGAAGCTAAAATGCATAAATTTCCTTTATCTATTAGATTACATGGATTCTTCACTACCAACCAAAGGTCCATCATCTGAAGCATTAGCAAAGATCTTGCTACATATAATTATTAAACAGCAAAGAATAATTAGAAAGAAGCTTTACATGAAGAGCTTGGTTCAACTTTTATACTAGTCACAAATTTGACGCCAAATATTTATCCAGTGTTCTGAAGGCTTCTAGCAGGCCTTTCTGATAGGAGTTGGTGTTCTCAACTTCCCCGTAAAGCATCTTTTCTATAGTTCATTTTTTAAATTTCTTATTGTTGATGTAGTTTGAGAATTAAATCCTAATTCCCACTGTCACGGTGTACAAGCAATAATTCGATGAAAGATAAAGAACAAACACAGCCAAGAAAACAGAAAATAATAAACCAACAAGCACACACAATCACACCGACATTTGTTACAAGGTTCGGCAAAATTCCTACCTACGTCCTTGGGAGAGATCTCCGTTCTTCACTATGAGAATAATAAGTATTAAGATTACAATTGGACTAAATCACATTACCCAATCCCCAAATCCCTTGTACACCCTTTCACAAAGTGTTTCCCAAGAACCCTAGATCTCTCACCCAAGATTAATTACCTAATCTTGATCTCACCAATTCTAAATTGTGTGCCTCCCAAGAATCCTAAGGACTTGCTCACTCTAATCTGATTCTCTCACGTTTTTCTAAGCCCCTAAAGTTCTATTTATAACCATAGGCCTTAGATTACAATCCTAGATAAAGTAGGAAGAAAGTTAACTTTGAGTAGGAAATAGGTTTCCTTTATACACAAGGAAAACCTCAAAACTTGCCCAAAATGAAGTCCAAAACACACCAGGAATTAATAACCTTCCAACACCTATTTGGACTCCTAACTTCATCCTAGAATACCATGGAAATCCTCCATGAACCAGGAAATCTTCAAATGCAAGCCAAATTAACAACACTTATACTACCATCTGCAGTAGGTTTTGATGAATTTTTGTTGTGTTTTCTACATGGTAAGGAGCTTAGGTTCCAATAGCAGTAGATTCTATCATAGACAAGCTGCAATCTGTGCACTCTCTCTGGATGAAAGGCATATATTATTTCTTTAGAACATCATTTTATTCTGAATATTGTAGATATGTTGCATTATTTTTATTTATCGCCTTAAGCAGTTCTTTTTTTCCTATCCCTTTTATACTTGGGCTGGAGTCCTCGGCAGAATACTTCTCACATGAAATCAAAAGTAGAATACAGGAAAAGTAAATCGTTTTATTTGTTGCTTTTGATTTCATCTGAGAAAAAGAGGTTCATCTTAATTGGTAGGGACGAAGTAGTCCCCAGACATTTGTTCATTTTAAAAAGATATATTAATCTAAGGGTAAGATTGAAAAAAAGGTTAATTTCATTATTTCATTCCAATCGTTATCAAACGCTAAATGGGAATAGTATACCGTTTTTCAGTCTCAATTCCTAACTTGTTCCAAATGTTGGAATGGAAAGTTTAAAGCCAATCCATTCTGGAATAGTCAAGTAATCTAGTCAAACAAATAGGGCTTAAATGCAATATACTTGGCAGGGCCTGAAATCATTAAAACTTCAAGCGACCTGCACAAGAATCTTTGTGCAGATAATTTCCATACACTTTTCGAAAGAATTACAAAGTAAGACATACAATAGATTACAGACCTACAGACAACAAGATCAGTATCCATCAACATATTTCATGAACATGGAAGACACAGAGCAATATTTAAAAGGAAATAAAAAAATTAAAAGTAACAAAATGAAAGGTATGCAAAAAAAAAAAAAAAAAAAAATACATGCTGAGATTTTCTGTGTGAAAGTCTAACACATCGAAGAAATAAATGCTGATGTTTTCTTTGTGTGAAAGTCTACCACAGCACATTATTCACTTAGTAAAACCAAGCAAACGTAGCTATTTTGCATCCCAATCTAAACAAATATAGGAGGTCACCAGCATAAGAGTTCAATTAACCGTATACCAAAACATGTCTACAAGTGAGGTTCTGTTCATTGATGAACCAGCATTTGATAATTACTCTCAATCACAAAGTGTATTTAGTTACCACAGGTATTACTTTGAAGTGAAGGCCTCAAGCTTACATGCCAAATTAATTAACATATATATCTATATATATAAAAGAAAATATTCTCTTGTCAGATAATCTGACATGTTACGTTGTTAGAGCACTAATATGGACCATTGGTTAGGTGGCATCTCATTTGAATGTGTGGTGTCAGAGTACCAATATGGACAATTGATTAGGTGGACTCTTTTGAACGTGTGGTGCCAGCTTAATGGCCTAGCGACATAGCATGCCAGGTATCTGGTAAGAGAACATTATCCAATATAACTACTCAGCCTCCGCATAATATTTAATGGTATAATGCATCAAATAGTCTGGCACCAATCATCCTATTTTCGATGTGAGCACACATCCTAAAGAGGGTCAATTCACAGTCATATGCTGGAAAGACATGGACAGATAAACTTACAGAATAAGGTACATATCCAAAGGGATGTCCTTTCTGGCTTCTTCTTCTATTTCAGCAAGACGAAGACGAGCTTGTCTCAAATCATTTGTGCAGCTAATGGATCTGTCAGATGTCGCACATTGATTAGCTTTTTCCTCTACCTGCTTAGTGAGAATAGATACAAGTCTCTGAAGATCTCTAGCTGCTTGCCCATAATCTCTGATCATCTCATATAATGTAGCTCGTCTAGAAATAGCCTGTAAAAGTATAAATGCAATTAAAGCACCAGCATTACAAGCAAGGTTACTAAACTCCAGATAACAATATATCAGTGAACCCTGTGTATGGGGTGTTGTTTCAAAGTTGTACCGGCCACACCCCACCCCCGTGTATCAGGTGTTTGCAACTCTCAGAAAGTTCAAATATCTTATGATATGACTGAACTTGACCAAACCAAACTGGCAGGTTGACACAGCAATAAATGAGCATTTTTTATATTTGCACCTCTCAACATGTATTTATGTGTTAGAAAAGAAAACTCAAAGAAAGTTCCTGTGAGGAGGAGAAAAAGAAACCCAACCATTAAAATTTCTTCATGCCACAAACCCATACAGAATTTCCATTAGAAGTGAATAAAGGTATGTCTATATAGAATTAGCATGAGTTCACCTGCTTTCCTCATATCCACAAATAATAGAAAAGCTTAAAATTTCAATAAAAGACACCCCCCCGGCCCCCCTGTATTTTCTTTCAATGACCCAAACAAGATTACTAACTAGTGTGACCAGCCCATGTGAAAAATACCAAAGAGTGTTCTTGACCAAACAAAATACAAAACCCACCCCTCTTTTTACCAAAAAAAAAACTAAAAATAAATAAATAGAAGATATCAGCTTTGAGCAAACCTTTAGATAATTTCCATCAAGAGCTATAGCTAGGCTGCAATCAGCAATAGCATCAGTAATCTGACCCAATGCTTTGTATGCAGCAGCACGATTGCAAAAACAAACAGCTGCGAAAGGACGTGATTCCACATTGCATGACAAAGCAGTAGTATAATGCTCAACGGCTTCTGTATGCCTTCCTGCCTGAAATGCTTCATTCCCTGCAGCCTGTGATGAAAAAGTGTAATGATGAATAAATGAATGCATCAAACATAGGAGAAACAAACAAGTAGATACTAAAGAACGTCGAGAATAAAATAGAGTAAAAATCCTCACTACCCTCACACTAGTCAAAAAATATTTGTTAGAAATAAAAATGTGCAATGTGAATATTTCTTCAATTCAATGACTAGAAACTACTACATATCTTAAGAACAAACAGCTTTAGCATGCATCATAGAAGCTTCTAAGAATGTGAAAAACTTATCCGACAAGAATAACCAATATAGGTTTGCCATTAAGTTTGAGAAAAGACATTCTGAGTGGAAATGGAAGTATTTATCTATAGGAGGAACATGGCATTGGTTAAATGCGTGTAGTCTTCAACATGCTTCAAATCTCCATATGTAATAACATATTATGTTGCATGACGATTAGAGAGGATCCTGCAAAACCTTCTTTAGTCTGGGATGGGGGATGAGTTCAAATATCACTTATTTGATTGTAATATTACTTGTGCAGCTACAAAAGATGGTAGTAGCAAGGATGAAAATATCAGTGGAAATATCAGTAGTCTGGAAACATCGGTAAAAATGACAAAAAATTAATTATTTGAATGAAAATTCGGGAAATGCGCAATCCACCAATAAAGCATCACTTAAACATGTAAAGTTTTCAAACATTATGTAGAGTGAAAACAGTGTGCACCAGTCGTGTGTATTCCTGAAAACCCAAATGTGATATGGTATTTACACCAAATCTTTTGTATATGTACGAAATAGAATCATATAAACTTTATAATAACTTTGATATTTACTTAACACAAAAATTAATAAATCATTTGTTTATCTGTATTAAAGAATAATTCATTTGATTTAGGAGTATCAAATCTTCTTTTTCCTTGTAATTGCCTCCCAACAGAAGTCCCAAATACTCCATAGGCCATGTCCCTACCTAAGAACTAGGGCTGGGTCGGTTTGACCAAAAAACCGAGACCAGACCCTATACCAGCCCACCCCGATGCTGAGAATAACCGAACCGAAGAGGAACAGAACCAGATATCGAATTGCCAACCAAATCGGTATTTCCAGTTTTCAGATCTTAGAACCGCTGGTTTACCAAACCGGACCGAATATATATTACATTTTTATACATTTCTATACCCTAAAATACCTTTCTATAATACATTTATATACATTTCTATAATTTATATAGAAAATATATAAATTTATAAACCCTAAACCCTATAATTAATAATTTATATTTTTTTTAATGTATATAATACATTTCTATATAAAAACTAATTAAAAAGACCCTAAACCCTAATATTATAACATATCCTAAACAATTTATACCATATAACTATAAACTAAATCCTAAACCCTATATCCTATTCCTATATCCCATACCCTAAACCCTAAATCCTATTGTGTATTTTAAAAATTTTGAATCCTATACCTTATAAGGCTTATATCCTATACCGATATACCATATACCCTAAGACTATAATTGATAATAATTCAAGAGTTGGTATATAACTAATAACTATAGTCTATAGAAATGTTTAGTATGGTATAATATGATAAAGTCTATAACTAATAACTATAGTCTATATTCTATATAAATGTTTAGTCTATAACTAATAACTATAGTCTATAGAAATGTTTTATATAAATTATAGATATGTATAGAAAATATATTATACAAATTATATAGAAAGGTATTTTAAATTTAGGGCATATAAATGTATTATATAAATTATAAAATATGTTTTAAACATATGTAATATATTAAAAACTTTAAAAGTAAAAACTCCAAACCCCAAAGTCCTAACCCCAAACCAAACCCCAAAATACCTTAATGTCTAAATTAAAAAAAATTAAAAAAAAAAAAGGATGACTTAAAGTCTTAAACAAAACACTCTCTCCCCGATTCTCTCTCTCTCTCTCTCTCTCTCTCTCTCTCTCTCTCTCTCTCTCTCTCT
>QANW01009257.1:0-40398 GCA_003254865.1 Dryas drummondii | reverse complement strand
ACCTTAATGTCTAAATTAAAAAAAAATTAAAAAAAAAGAGGATGACTTAAAGTCTTAAACAAAACACTCTCTCCCCGATTCTCTCTCTCTCTCTCTCTCTCTCTCTCTCTCTCTCTCTCTCTCTCTCTCATGCAGTGAGTTTTCTCCAGACATTCTCCCTCCATCCAGCAGTTGATGATGATGAAAACATCATCATCTTCATCCTCCCTCTCCCCTATACCTGTGAATCACCCAGAACCCGGTTGGAGATTCACGGCGGGGCAATGAGGTGCGGGACCTACCAAGTTCTGCTCGTCGTTTCTCTCTGAGTGCAAGAGTGCCATCGGATTTCTTATCCGAACAACGACAGAAGAACACCAAGGTTTTCCAGATTTGCCCTCGCCGGAGTTGCCTTTGATTCCGACGGCGTCTCGATCATCCACCACCCCAGTTAGCTTCCTCTTGACTTCCTAAACACGATCATAGTCTCCAATTGTTCATCGGACCACCACAAATGCCGAATCGAAACTCTAAAGGTCGGCAGATCCTCCTTTTTTGTCTGGCGAATCCAGTGGTGATTTTGGGCAATTAAGGGTATAATTTCAATCCTCTTAACCTCCTCTTTCTTTTGGGTGGATTGAATTTAGCCAATTTTGCAGGAATTGAAAATCACAATTTGTTGATGTGGACTGAATTCTGAGCGACCAATTCTTCCTCTCCCTGGTCAAGCCCATTCTAAACCGTACCGAGCCGACACCTCCAGTATATCGACCACCGGTTTACCAAACTTCCGGTCTAGATCTTGGTAGCGATTGAGGCTGAACCTGGTGACTCGGTTTGGTATCCGGTTTGAGCTTCTCGACTCGGTAACCAAACTGATACCACCCCTACTCAGAACCCAATGAAGCTGCTAAACCCTCCACCTTATTTGCCTCCGAATTTATTCCAATTTTAACCTTAAAACTGCACAAACAAAATCAAAGACAGATAACAAATTCTGCCACTTCTGCTCATTTCCCAACACAAAAAAGATTGTGTCATCTGCAATTTGGAGATGTGGCATTTCCACTCCCTCTCGGCCAACTTTCAGCCAGTGGTCTCTCCCTTGCCCTTAACTAGTCTGCTAAGTACATCGCTCTAGCTACAACTGTTGTGTTCTACTAAGTTTTGACTATTTGGATATGCATCCTCACTCCAGCAAATTTCTTCTCTATGTCATTTGATTTTTTTTAATGAGAAAAAGACTTTCTTTATACGAAAATAAAGGAGTACATAGTATGATACAATGGACAAGATGCCCACTTTCCTAAAAGAACCTAGATAACAAGCTCTAGGATATTAAAAGCCAACAGAGTACAACAGTGTAGCAAAAACAGCAATAACCAAACCAGAAGACACAACAGCCTCCGAATTAGACATAATTGCAAAAAAACAGAAAATCCCTAAAAACAGGAGTTACCGAAGCCCATAATGAAGCCCAAAACTCAACTCTCACCCAAAAAATTATCCCCCCCCCCCGCAACATCATAAAAAAAAAAAAAAAAAACTCTTTTATTTCTCTCCATTCAAACTACCCACAAAAAATCCATCACGGCACACTTCGCTAACACCCTACCCCTCTCCATTCAATCATGATGCAATAGGATCATTTGAAACTATGATCCTATTGCATCATGATTTCCCATCCTAAGTCTTCTAAATCCATAGGATCTATGAGGATTGTGAAGGATCTCTAATGCTTATTAACTGAATAAGAAAAACTTAGAAATTAGACCAGCATAAGGGGGCACACCAATGGGATCAAAGAGGGTGTTCGTACAAATTTACCTGTAAAATGCAAAAGTAAATGGTGAACCACCTAAACAGAAAATTCTGGAGATCTGAGATTGAGCCATACGAAGTATTCCATCCTCTTATGATTGAAATGTCAACCAAATTAATTTAAACTTTTCAAAACATGTGATTTTGTTTCCTTTTCGTCTATTAAAATTTTTGACACCTGAGCAGCGTGTACATCAGATAAGATCTACCTATATTAAAACTCTACTCTTCACAGGCAGGACATGCTCTTCAGCTTTCTCTTGTTGTATTCATTAAGTAGGATTCTTTTTTTTTCTTTTTTTGCAGCAAGGCTAGTGTTTGCTAGTTCCACATTTTGCACATTTATGAAATATATTCTACTCTCAGTTTGCTGGACCGGGCACAATTGAATTTTCAACATGTCAAAAATTTATCCTTCAATTACGTGCTTATTAAATGGCACGTGTTTCTTTCATGCAGTATATTTTGTTTGTTATTTGATAAACATAATAGAAACGTCACTAAAGTCTGCTATGCTGAAACATTCACATATCAAATCCTAAACCCTAAACCCTAATTATTGATATCAAATCTTTGAACTGTTTTCCTGTTAACTGGAATTAATTTCCTCTTGTTCTTCACTGGACACAGGTTCTGAAGAATACATATTAGAAACTGTGCATATCAGACACATCTTCTACATAACCACGCCCATACCTATATCATCATGACTCATGATGACATCATTATCAACACATGGCTTCGGACATTTCATGCTCTTTTCAAAAACAAAAAATATAGAAATTCATAATTTGAGAGCATAGAATAGAAATATAGCTCAGACTGACCATACCTTATGACATAAAAGCTCACGTACAATGAGAAAAAGGGGTATTGATGATTTCAGATTTTTTCTCCAATTCCTGAATATTCTAATTATCATTAGGAACTTCATACAACAAAGAAATACTCTTTAACATAACTGAACATGTAAAAGTCTGGTCTTTAAGTTACCTATATGTGGTAGACACCTTTTCCTCATGTTTCTCTAGGAAAGTGAGTCCCTCCTCAAGTTTTCCTAGATGAAAATAGGATTTAAAAATCACACGACACCGCCAGAGTCTGAAGTATAAGTACTTTGAGAGTTCTGAACCATCTGAAGAAACAGTCTGGTCATTAGAATCCATTGAAGGGGAGTTCTTTTCAGCAGAACCTAAGGTCTGCTCACACAGTTCGATCACCTCTTCATACCTCCGCATCTGCTAGAGAATACAGAAGTCAACCCATGACTGACTAAAACTAATTCTAATGAATGCTTAAAGTAGCCAATATAATTGACTTTAATTCACTTAATAAAAAAACCAACGTATCACACGAAAAGAAAAAATAAATAAATAACTAACCAAGAAAAGCGCCTCTGCTTTCATTTCAAATAATCGTTCTGAGTTGGGGCTAATTAAAAAAGCCTCAGCAATAAGATCCAAAGCACTCTCTGCACTGGTAGATGTCTTCCTTTGCAAAAGTTCGGCAGAAAGATTCAGGCATTCAGACACTTTCTGCCAGCAATAAAAAAAATTAAATTAGTCTGGATACATAAAAACACTTCATGTGCATAAGGCACAATTTGAAATTGATTATTTTATTGTTTCAAGTGATGTAAGACAAAGTCCATGGATAAACCTGATGGAAAGAACTATGATAAGTACCAACTTAGATATGATATAAAGTAAAATGCATTACACTACCTGCGCCTTTTGTAAACCATCAGAGGCTTCTACTGCAATCTTCCGGTCCACACTGACATCATTTGCCAATTGCAGGCACCTCCTAAAATGTTGTGAAGCATCTTGAACCTCCCCAAGGGCAAGATAACAGCTTGAAAAATTTTAACAAGAAATAAAATTAGGGAATATTGTGTCATATGAATAATAAACACAATTAAGACTGAGGAATACCCCATGCCAGAGCTCAAAAAGCAAAGCACCAATGTGCATTTCATTAAAAAAGCAAATAAGCCTAACTGTAAAACTAGCAGAACAGATGCGGATGGAAGTTATGAGTGCAAACTTGAGTAGCAGTAGAATATTTTACTTAAAATTAGACAATCCAAGAAAAACTGCACAAGATTGCTTATCTATTGTAACTATGTCACAAAAGTCTAGAATAGCATTCAAAATTCATCAAGAATTATATCAAGTTGTTGTTTACTCAATTTCTTTCTATAAGAACCACAAGCTTTATTATTGAAAAATGAAGAAAACTACAAGTATATATAGAAACAAAATAACAAAAGTTGGTTGTTAACATATTTTCTAAGGTTAAATACACAAGCATCCCTTGAGGTTTAAGGCATTTTCATTTTAGACTCTACACTTCTAGATTTTATAATCCGGCTGCTTGAGGTTTTCATATGGTTGCACATAACCCCTTCTGTTAGTTCATACTGACATAAGCAAAAAAGCATTTGTGAATGACAAATTAACCTTGAACAACAGCCACAACCAACATTAAGTTATCACACTTGTTTAAACATCCAAACACATCAAAGTCAGAGCTAATCCCTAGCTTTTTGGGTTCACAGAAAAAATCTAAAAGGAGGCCCTTTTGTATATCCTCAAAATTCTACAAGCAAAAAGGTAGAAAATTAATATACAATCATTTTGATTTCTTTCTACTGCAAAGCCCTAATTTTCGCCCTAATTTTCTAACTATATTATATGACTTTTTGCTGTCCTCCATTTTGAATTTTTCTGAATATAATATGCCTTCTTGGCAAAACCCTCACTGCCAGACATTTGATTTAATTTCCAAACTCTGTTGCAGATGTCATTCCTTTTCAAATTCTAATTTTGTAAAGTTTCCGTAAAAATTAAAATCAACTAGCCTCTTGACATGCACAGGAGCAAGTGTCAATGGGCTTTTCTTTTGAACATTAAAAGAAAAAGATTACACCGTTGTTTGTCAGGAAAGAAATGTTAGTTTTAAATTTTATTAACTGTTTTATTTTACTATTATATTGTAAGAGTGGCAACTGCAAAGTAGAGAGTGGACAGTCGGGGTTGTTTAACTGTTGCCTGCATTTTCTCTCTTTTTATTTTACAATTTTGTCTTTAATAATGTAATTATGTTGTGTTAATTATTTTTATTAAATGAGGTCATTTCAGGCAATCCCATTTTCAGTGAAGCCTATAACACCAAAACTCTCTTTCCAGCTTTATAATAGTACAGATTCTGAGTCTTCCCCTTTTTTCTTTCTAATGTATTTTCATGCAGGGGGTTTAATAACATATTTCAATTTTCTACAACCCTTCCAAATGAAAGAAACAATTTGCCTTTTTTATGTGTTCTGGATAAGAAGAATTTTGACCTTTTTATTATAATTTATTTCTTTCTAGGTTTCGTCAAAGGCGCTCTGCAAATTCTCTGCTTTGTTAACGTGAAAAAATTCTGGATTATCTTGGTATATCCATTCTCTTTCAGGCTTGTGGATGGACTCTTGAGTATTCTGCTTCTTGTCTGGGGCAAGCTTCCTCTTCTTGATTTCAAGAAGAGTCACTCTGATTTTCAATGGCACTGCCATCATCCCAATTTTTTCCACAGACCCCATTGCCTTTCATCTCTCATGACTTTCACCCTGTAACCTAGTCCTTAATTTCATACATGTTTCAAGGTTAAAACATTTTTCCAATCCCACGGCAGAGGCAGCAGATTAGATGGAGAAGGCACTCTCTTTTCATTCACCCACCATCAGACATCCACTTTTGGACAGTTGTCCCTTGATAGGCCAGTAAAATAGGTTGGACCAGCTTTCCAGGTCTGGGGGAGGGACATCCCAGGCCCTAGATGTTTGCCAAGCTGAGCCATGATGAAACAGGCTCAACCTAGGCCCTGCCCATCAGCTAAAACAATTTCAGGCAACTAGGTCGGGTCTATTTTTCCTTGCAAGCAGCATATTTGTTCGCTTGGTCAATTTTATTTAAAAAAAAAAAAAATTGTTTATACAATGGTAGAACCTAGGACCATTTCCTCATCTCACCCAATGCCACTCAAGTTATGGGCTTTGTTTAGTTAAAAGTTAGAACAAGAAATACACAATATAAAAGAAAAATAAAAATAAAACTAGATTCAAGTTAACTTAATTAAATTATAAATTATAAATTATGTTGATAAATTAAACACCAAAACTTTTAGATAATAAATTAATTTAGCTAACATATATAATTTTAAAAAATTAAAAACTGACTTAACAGAAAAGAAGAAAAAAAAAATCTAACTAATCTGAATAATTAAATTGAAAATTGTTAGAAACAAAAAAAATAGAATGATGAGATTATTTCTTTGATGAAAGAATCATGAGATTAAAACAAAGCTTGACTATAAATTGTAATGAGTGTACCGTAACATTCTTCTATGGTGAGGGGTACAGATATACTTTCTAAAAATTAAAAATTGATTTAAACAGAAAAAAAAAAAATAACTAACTAACTAATCTGAATAATTAAACTGAAAATTGTTAGAAACAAAAAAATTAATTAGAATGATGAGATTATTTATTTGATGAAAGAATCATGAGATTAAAACAAAGTTTGACTGTAAATTGTGATGAGTGCACCATAGCATTCTTCTATGGTAAGGGGATGCATCAGTTGAGTGCACCATAGCATTCTTCTACGCCTTCTTCTTAGCATTCGTCTTTTCTTGTATAATCGAATCGCTAACTCATTTACAAGAAAAGGAAAGAAGAATGCTAAGAAGAAATAAGTCGTGGAAGAATAGGAACCAGAATAGCCGCAGTGATTCGCACCAACAAATACATATTTTGCTTCAATTTATAATTGTTTTTTAAACTGTTTATTTTAAGTAGAGTGACCCAAAAGATAGACATGTTAGTAGGTGTCAGCCTAGTTGAAATGCACAGAACTTGTAGTGATAGTCCATCACCCTCTAAATTCATACTTGTAATTTGATCGATATATATTTTAGATGTAATTACTATAATTTTCGTTTTGAAAAGAAAAAAGTTTTATTAAATTTTCATGGAAATGTACAATAGACAAGGTGTAAACTGTTTAAAATGAACAAATCTATCTACATAAGATTTTTTTTTTTTTTTCTTATGAGACACTTTCAATAAATGAAAATAAAGGAGTACATAGTGCAATACAGTGGAGAAGATAACTGGCTTATTCGCACAAATGCCCCTTGGAAGTACCTTTCATTCTCTCTTTGCTCCTTTAAACTTTAATCTTCTCAGTTTGCCCCTCGAACTTTACAAACCTCATATTCCGTCAATGGCTCCGTTAAAAAATCCAACATGTCACTTACGTGGATGAGGCGCACGTTAGCTTTTTTGACGGAGTCATTGACGGACTTGAAGGAATATGACTTACTGAAAATTTATGTGCTTTGGGTGTTTTATGTGCTTTTTTTTTTCTCTCGTCTTTTCTTTATTTTTAGTAGCAGCTTGTAGGCTAGTGGACATCTTGTTCACTGCTTGGTTTGTTTGTTCTGTTTGTTTTAGTTTAATGAAAGTTTGTTTCTTATCAAAAAAAAAAAAAAAAACTAAGAAACCTCATATCAAGTGGCATTGAGCTAAGGGGGGGATATAATAGAGCCTAGTTAGAATGCTAGATCTACCATTTCCTATAAACAACCTTTTTTTTTTTTCAAATATTTTTTTTTTTTTTATAAGAAACCTCTTTTATTAAAAAGAAACAAAATTTACAACACAGTGGATAAGGTATCCACTAATGTTGCTTCAAAAAACCTACATAAAGCAACAAAGACAGCAACCATTCGCGCCACTACAAACAATATCAGCAACCACAAAACATAAACTCTTAAGACACTAAAGCCTTTCCAATCAGTCATGATGGCAGAAAAGGAATAGTCTCTACTCTCTAAACTCCATTGAAACTAAAGCCCAAAGAAAAGGAATAGAAATTGGGTTTCCCATTGATTTTGTTAAGTCCATCCGTTGACTTTTGTATGAAGTTATGTTCAGCCATATTTAAACTTCAAGTAGTCGGGTTGTAAATTCCAGAAGTGCATGGTCTAAAGTGAAAACGAGTTAAATTTCCGGAGGTGTTTGTGTAAATAAAACCATACTTTACATTGGAAAATGAGATAGAAGACAAATGAAGTTGCAATATCAAAAAAGTTAATCACTGCAAAGCCAAAATAAGATATTAAATAGCAAAAAGCAAATACTTACTTGGCAGCTCTAACCTGTACCCTGAGGAAGTTGGGATCTATAGCAGCAGCCATCATACAGTCCCCAAGTGCATCTCTCATTCTTCCAAGAGACATACGTGTTGCTGCACGATTGCTATAGCATAGCATCAAAGCTCTGAGACAGCTTCTAGATGTCTCACTTCTTGAAACACAATTCACCCCTTGTGTATAGTAGTCCTCAGCTTTAGAAAGATCCCCATTAGAATATGCTTGGTTGCCCCTGACATATATATCATATTCAACAAAAATGAGCTAATCTTTAGCACAGGGCTATATAAGCAGATGTAACAATCATGTGAACAAACACTTCACACAAGGTCCAAGTATAACTAAAATAAAAATCATACAACAAGTTTTAAAAATAAACAAAAATTATTCAAATTGATTATCACCTTAGTCGCCACTTCTCACATGCTTCCTGAGCTACAGCTGCTTCAGCAGACGAAGAAACAGACTCTTGCTTGATCTCCAGTTCCTTCTGCAGCCCAGAATTGTCTCCATATTTGTGTTGTGGAATAGATGGGTCTTGTTTCAGATAGTGTCCAGGTGTCAACGGTACTGAAGATCCAGAATATGGCAAAAACTGTGCAGATGATGATGTATATGGAACCTTAGCATTCGGAACAAAATTATTGGTATCATGACCAGCCTTTACCAAATTTTTCTTTCTGTGGGGGCGTTTTGATGCAGATAGTTGACCTTGAGCAGCAGAAGAGGCAGCAAAGGTGAAGTTAGACCCTCTTCTATCTTCTGAACTTGAAGGAAAGCCGAAGTGTATCCTGCCATCAGTATCATGTCTCTC
The DNA here is from genome assembly GCA_003254865.1 of Dryas drummondii. Classification (NCBI taxonomy): domain Eukaryota; kingdom Viridiplantae; phylum Streptophyta; class Magnoliopsida; order Rosales; family Rosaceae; genus Dryas; species Dryas drummondii. The sequence goes on along the minus strand of QANW01009257.1, from coordinate 31,583 downwards.
CATGCCTGAGCATGAACTGGCTTCATTTTCTTCCATTGTAATAGGGTTATCACTAATAAAGTCTACCTCCTCAGTTGCAGACTTAAAGCTTTCAGTTTCAGCCCCAGAAACAGACCCTTCTAGAGTGCCTTCAGCATCAACACTTCCATCGAAATGGTACTCAAAAGCTTCATCTTTTGTCTCTCTGCTTGTTGCATCTACTTCAGTTATATCTAAACTTCCTGCTGCCATAGTCAGATCTTCAACAATAGGATCATTTGAAACTGTTGATACTGAATCAGTTTCCGGATAGTTGTTGATGATACTAAATGATTCAGCAGATGCCACAGAATTTTGCCTTGAACATTGATTATCAGCCAATGTTTCTTGATAAGGAGAAACATCCATCGGTGAATAGGATTCAGAAGCCTCAACGTTTTCTTGAGAATTGCCTTCTCTTGAAACAGAATCATGCACAAGCCCCAGCTGGGCTGAGGTAGAACGTCTTAATTTTCCACTTGTTTTTTTCATTCTTGTGTCCCTAATTGGTTCCCTCTTTGCGTTGAATTCCAGTTTCTTGTTTAAGCCAGAAAACAGGTTTGCTTTGGGGTTTGGTGTTTTAAATTCTACAGAAGGTGTGCCTAAACCATCTTGTTTGCTTGTAAAGTTAAATTCATCCCTCTTCTTGGGTCTGTCAGCAGCAGGCACTTCAAAACTCCCAACTGTTTGAAAACTAATGCCACTAGATGCAGTGGTTCCACCATAATTTCCAGTTTCCTTGTTCTTCACAAATGCTTGATAGGAAGATGTCCCTACATCAGATCGAGTAGAGTCTCCAGCCCTACCTCCTACATTCAACTTTTCCATCTTTCTCGACAGATGAGTTTCTTTACTTCCATCAAAACTAACGCCAACATTTTTACCACTTGTAAAGGCAGGATTGCTTCTGTCACTGATATCCCCATAGTCCTTTACGTTCAGATTCTTCATCTTATCTGGAAGTGCATTTTCTGAGCTTCCAGAAAATGAATAACCATCCTTTTTACTATTTCCAAATACAAACTTACTCGCATCACCGATATTATGTGTGTCAGTACTGCCATCCAGTTGCACAGTCTCTTTAATGCTCAACTTCTTCTTCAACTCATTTGGGAGTTCGGATTCCACGGTTTGGCCCAAGGAACCACCCACATTGTCATTACTCCCCAACCCAAACTTGGTCTTATCATTGGCACTGAAACTAAACCTCCCATCCTTACCTTTCTCAACAGATTCACCATTCTCGGGACCTTCAATCTTCAACTTTCTCATATCTTCAGGAAGCTTTGATACAATGCTTTCATCGAAACTAGGATTCCTCTTATAACGATTTCCAAATGGAAAGCCACCTTTATCCAACCCTGCAGCTGCATTCGAACTCACCCTACTTCTTGCATTAAAACTAAAAGCACCATCTTTGGTATTCACAAACTCATTGCCACTCCCAATTTTCAAATTCGTCATTTCCTCAATCACTTCTTTCCCCAAAGGTCCACTAGAATCCCACTTTCCCCAACTCAAATTTGCATTTGAACCACTCGTATTAGCCCCAATCATTTTTGCCTCATTGCCACTCTTACCCATCCCAAATTCCTCAGAAACTGTATTCCGCATTTCTGACCCGGATGAGACTGGATTCGAATTCTCTGAAATGACTCGAAATGGGTTGAATCCGGGACCAACCCCGGTGTCTGGGGAGGCTGTGGGTTTCAACATCTGAGAATTCAAGCCTCTTCTCACCTTCACAAACCTCGGCCTCGAAAGACCGGACCCCTGTCGTGAAATGGACGGGGAATTGAAGCTAATCTTGGACTTTGATTCATTAGAATCCGAAACCCCAGAGGTTACGTCACCAGCATTTGATGGGTTCATGGTGTGTGATAAGCTTTGATATTGCTTTGATTGATTTTGCAACAAGAACCCAGAAAAATTGAACGAGAAAGGGAGAGAAATCTGACCCTTTTTGCAGTTTGGATGTTGTTGGGCGAGCGCCGGAGTTCTGGTCTCTAGCAACGACGACGACAACATGTCAACATAGGAGTCATCAAATCGGACGGTTGCGGATTGAGGATGGTGGGTATTGATCAAACCCTGGTTCTGATCAAGGTAATAAATTGAATGCAATATAACTATATACAAAAAATTTGTATTATATGGAAATTGATCAGGTGTACATATGTATGAGATTACAAGAGAAAGCTTTAGGCGTGTATGTATGTGAGGTCTAGTTGTATGCCTTTGGTTTCAAGGAACAAACTGGAAACAGAGATTAGATTTCATAGCTTCACGGGTTATAGGGGTCTTGTCTCTATCATCCTCTCATGCCATTTTCAAAAAGTTCACTTTTGTTTTTATTTTCCCTTGAAAATTTATTTTGCACCTTTCATTTTCCCTTTTTTCTTGTTATTTTTTTTCTTTCAGAATAGGTATTATATTTTTTTTTTGGTCGAATACGTATTATATTGATATAAAAGCCAGTACAAGAAAGAGAGGTACAAAGACCAAATACAATCTCAGTCATGCTAAGTAGGGGTGTACAAAAATATCGAAAAACCGAGCTTTGAATCGAATCAAACCGACCAATTTGAGTAGGTTCAGTTTTTTTTTTTTTTCTTTTTGGCAATTTAAAAACATAACCAAACTAATCAAGACTGGTTCTATTTTAGTTTTTACTTATAAAATTGTCAGTTTTAACCGAATCGAATCATAAATTATAATATATTAATTAGTGGATATATGGTTTTAATATCTATTACAGAACTAAACCAAAGTCTCTATTATAATTTATATATGTTTATTATAGTTATAGTTTATATAGTTTAATATCTATTATAGACTAAACCAAACACCCTATACCTTATATACTATAAACTTTAAACCCTAAACCTAAATTCTAAACTCTATACCCTATTTCCTATACTATATACCATATACTCTAATTACCCTAAACTCTATTTAATACTCTAAACCCTAAACCAAACCCCCTATACCCTACACTCTAAACTTTAAACCCTAAATTCTAAACTCTATACCCTATATCCTATATTCTATACCCTATACTCTAAATTCTAAATCCTAAATTCTAAACTCTATACCCTATATCATATACTCTACACCCTATACCTTACACTCTATTTGCCCAAAACTCTATTCAATATCTTATACCCTATATACTAGACCATATTGTATAGAGTTTAGGGTTTAGGGAATAGTTATTGTTTATATAGTTTTTTAGGTTTAGTCTATAGTTCATAGTTTATATATGCTATAAACTATACTACTAGAGGGTGGTATATATATACTAAAGCTATTATTGTTATAGGGTATAAGATATGGAGTATATGATATAGGGTATAGAGTTTATAGTTTAGCGTATAGAGTAATTAATATAGTTGAAAATCATATGTTGAAAACTTTGATGAAAAATGAAGTACTTATCTTTTGAGAATTATTGTTGTTGCTTGTTTAATTTTTTTTAATAGTTGTTGCTTGTCTAAAATATGATCTTATTTAAAATTTTAAAAAATTATCCAACTTGTTAGTCTTAGACTGCACCAAACATAGAACAATACTATTTTCATTATACAGCTTGTTAGTCCTGCACTGCATCAAACATAAAAACAGTTCTTAGCTAACTTGGCTCATGTCAGTTCTTATAGCTAGTACATGTCAAAACAGTCCTACGAAACAAACGTAACCTTACAGTTTAGGGTAGAGGGTATAGTTAATTGTTTATTGTTTTAAATTAGTTTTTATATATTTATATATAATTAGTTTAAATTAGTACAGGTATCAGAGCCATTTTTAGGGAGAAAATGAGGATATATAAGATTGGAAACTTAATAAAAGACTTAGGGAGAAAGTAGCAACTGTGGCCCCGGCCATAGGGCAGTACAGTACAGTAAGGCCTCGTTTGTTTCACAGGACTGTCTTGGCATGGACTATTTATAAGGACTGGCATGGACTGGCTTGGCATGGACTATGCTAGTTAAGAACTGCCTTTATGTTTGGTACAGTGCAGGACTAACAAACTGGATAATTAAAATAGTACTGTCCTATGTTTGGTGTAGTGGATGATTAACAAGTTGATAATTATTATTAGGTTTTTAAAAACTATTTCTAAGTTTGTTTAGAAAATTAGAAAAGTATTTCTAAATAATTTTCTTTAATGAAACTATATATTTTACACTTAACTCAAATTAAAAATAAAACTAATAAGTTAAACAAACTTATTAGTTTGACTTTGAAACTTAAAACAAACAGCATTGTCGTTACAGAAGCATGACCCCAGCGACAGCCGGGTCGGGCCCACAGGTGGACTTCCCTCCACCATCGTCCTCCTCGCAGTCCGCCTGGGTCCACACTCGGGTTCCCGCGGCGCCACCCACTGAATCTCCACTCCCGGTTCGGGCCACCGGTCCAGGGGCAAATCCAGATCCAAGTTCACGAAACTCGTGTAGGCACTGCAACCCGAGTCCCTCACCCGAATCATGTACGACGTCGACGACCCGCCCGCCTGAAACGTACAACAAATCGGAGCGCTCTCGCACGCACCCACCGCCTTTGTACCGTTGACGTAAGCGTGACAGAGGCTCGAGGAGGTGCAGTTCAACGGCGACCGGAGCAGAGTGTCCGTACAGTTGAGGTACATGATTGTGTTACTGCTAGTGATGGTGAGTTGTGCGTTGCAGCAAAATGGGTGCGTCTGAGGGGCTGGGTGGGCGGAGTGCGTCTGGCGGAGTACGAGCTGGGCGGAGTGCGTCTGGCGGAGTACGAGCTGGGTGGAGCGTGCAATGAGGTCGGAGCTGGGTGGGCGGAGTGCGACTGAGGGGCTGGGTGGGGGGGTGCGATGGGGTTAGGGGGGTGGGGTGGGGATGTGCTGGGATGGGGGGGAGGAGCGAAGGACGGGCTGGGGATGGATGCAATCGGGTGGGGTGCGTCTTAGCTAGTACAAGCCAAGGAGGTTCTTAGCTAAACCTCTACTTTTTCATGGGTTTCACTAAGCCCACTTAAGAAGGTTCATTTAAATTGAAGGGGATTCACTAAGCCCTACTTTTTCTAATTCTAATCTTACCAAACATGGGCTTAGGGTCTTAACTAAGCCAATCCCTGTTAAGAAGGTGAAACAAACGAGCCCTAAGACCCGTCGTAAGTCCGTTGGTCAACGGGGCGCATCATCCTAAGTTTAACTAGGTTGTCAAAAAGTATTTTTATTTTCAAACTAATTCATGTCTTCTATAGGATCAAACTCAGATACACTGATCAACTTTGAAGAATGGAATACAATTATCTCAGACGAAAGCCTTTATAATTGGAAACTCCCAAAGAAAGATTATAAAGATATTTATAGAATAGGAACCTTCGAATTCAAATCTGAATACTCCATCAATACCCAAGAGCAAGTGATTGCTATTGGATCAGACCCATGAGAATATTCAATTATTTTCATCAACAACCATACAAGAACATCTTAAGAGAATACAAATATCTCCATATAGGCCTATAGTTCAAATTGGCATTCAACCTTTGACCAGAAATGGTCTAGGAACTTCAGTGTTAGTAGCCCTTTGGGACTGCCGACATAGAAATTTTGAACAACAATCTTTAGTTGGACTAGTGGAGTCTAATCTTTGTCCATTTTGGGACTAATATTTAACGATTTACAATTTACACTGGATTTCTCTCTCTCTCTCTCTCTCTCTCTCTCTCTCTCTCTCTATATATATATATATCTAGTCTCTACATACATATAACAATTGTGTCATAATAAATGAAATGAGGACATACTTGGGACTAATATTTTTTAGTGGACAATAATTATTTTCCCCAACTTAACATGGCATTCTTACCATATATCACAACAGACTGTTCTTTTGGACAATATGGAAGTTTATAATCAAATGGTTACATGCAGAAGAAGACAGCAAAACACAATCAAAATGGTCGGACATTCAGGATGCACTTTTAAAGCCAAATATCCTAAAAACACCTGCAATATTTAAGATAACCAAAGAAATGCATCAGTTGACTTTGTGTTGATGAGTGCTTAGAGGAACAAGTAGCAGCAATTCAATACCTTCATCAGTCTGGTATTTGTTCTTGTCATCCCCAGCGTATGCAAGTAGATTGCCTTTAGGATTCCACTCAACACTGTTCATGGCAGCCCTACATGGAATTTGATGCACTGTCCGCCCGGTTTGAATATTTAACTGTTTGATACAGCAGCAATTTCATTATTACGCTTTTACATAGGTGTAAAGAAAGATATTTAATTCATATGAATGACGTAGCTACATTAAAAAAGAAAAAACAAAAAGTAAAATCTAAGCTAGCAAGGTATGATGACAGGTTGCGGCCCTCATAGTCAGACTTTCTCCCATATGGGAGAATATACTTCTTGAAGAGATAACTGCCAGAGCAAGCCACATAGTATACTCACTATTTCAATGAACAAGTCTTCACTGGCAGATGCAAGATACTCTCCAGTGTGGTTGAAGCTTATTGTCCTCACTGGTGATCTGAGGAAAGTACAAAAAGAGGTCTTTCCAGGGTTAGGGATGCAGATGATTAAAGTTTACACAACAAACTAAAAAAAAAGTTCACAATGCTATAAACTGCAGAATTCACATAATTCGTTAAATGATAGGGAACCCAGGGTAGGACTCACTCAAGTTTTGTAAATGTTCGCACACAGAGCATCTCTGAGATATCCCACAGGCTGACCAAGGAATCAGCGCTCCCAACAGCAAAATACCTGTCATGGTACAAAGAACATTATAGAGAGTTTATGGCAAAGTTAAAAGTAGGTCTCAATGTGACAGTTTTCGAGATAGTAGACATGCAGCTTATATATAGGCAGTTCCAACTATTATAGCAAGTCAATAGCCCAAATGAGATCAAACAGAGTTTTTCTTTCTTTGATAAATGAAGAAATAATACAACTTTGTAGCACACACCTTCCAAGTGGGTCAATAGCAATGCAGTAGCACCCAGCTGTATGAGCCATGAGAGTGTCCACTAGTCGAAGAGATGGGTATGCTAGTACTTCAACGGTACCTGATCAGAGGAATGTAGAATAAAATTGCTTGCAGAAATTGCTTGCAGAAAAGAAAAATTTGTTTTCACCATTTCCAGTTGTCAAGAAGAAAATATCACTTGTTGTGCTCCAAGCAATTTCATTAACCTGGGCAAGAAGAATACTCAATAAGCATTTGAGGTATGGAAACACATAATATAAACAGGGCTTAGGGGCATCCCTTGGATTAGGATGGAGCATTTATGTGTAAGGATCAGGCAAATACAAATAAGTTACACATGTTTCACAACTATGCATCAATCCTGCCGACTAATTAGTGGAATCTACTGACAAAAAAAATTTGAAGACATAATTATTGGGATATATAATAAACAATCTAAGTTTTCCACAAACATTAAGAAGCGTTGATGTTCATTTAAAAAAAAAATTATTAGTTAATAGATTTTATAATTTTACAACTTCAACATGGGAAAGTCACTAAACATATTTCAATTTGAAGTAGAATCAAACTAATTCCTTTCTGAGCTCACACCTGACCAACAAAAGGACATAACACATGGTTTATGAACTTTAAGAGAGAGAGAGAACAAAAGAGAGATAAATTAACATCAAATATGCTAATAAACCATGTTGTCATTTGTTTTCTACATGCATTCGCTCTTAAGGATAATTTCTAAAGTTCCATTTGCATAGTCTACAGAAGAATTGAACGACTTCTCAAGGTAGTGCTTCAAAGGTTTTTTTTTTTTTTTCCCTAAAGCCTAGTACTATGAAGCTAAGCCTCATACTGAACATGCAATAGACAGGGGAAACCAAAAGCATCTGTTTTGATAATTACCTCATAATTGAACTTTCGCTTGTGAATCGGCTTAAATTTCCGAACATCCAAAATTGTTAGTTCATCATCCTACATTTAAGGGGAAAAAAGCATAAGAACAACAAATATCCTCTTGTGCTACTGCAAATGGCCACACAATGGAACACCATTACATAGCTAATGATACTCACAAATCAAATGTCAATAAATGAACAGCCAGAAAATCACAAACTCATTGACTACTTAAATGGTATGCACAAGTAAACATACCCTATTGCCAACTGCAATGTTCGTGCCATCAGGTTTATAGGTGATGTTAATGTTCTCCCCGCTAAGTTCCGCTTGCTGCGCACATTTTCCACCTGCAGTACCCAGAAACAGTCTTACACATAGCATCAAATTCCAATCTTTGCACCCAAAAAAAGAAAAAATAATTGAAAGAGCAATGACTTACTACGAGCATCCCATAGACGGACGGTCTTGTCTCCGGAGGCAGTGGCAATCAGATCAGCATGCTTGGGGTCCCAACACAGCTGATCCACACTATCCGTGTGCCCCTTCAATTCAATATCTTTAACCTTTCCCTGTAACATATATATATAAACAACATAATTTATTTCACCATGTTTGAAATAACAATAATTACATAAATTAATAAGAATGAATTTATTAGAGGAGCTAAGCTTACATGTCCGTGGGGCTCAATGTGCCAAACCCTAGCAGTTTGATCTACAGAACCCGATGCGAGCTTTGTGCCTGTGCAGTTCCAAGCCACTGAATGTACCTTTTCACAATGAAACATAAAATTTTAGCATACAGAAAATGAAGAGCAAGAGATTAGGGTTTTGAGGTTGAGACTGCATAAAAAATATCGAAGAGAGAGAGAGAGAGAGAGAGAGAGAGAGAGAGAGAGAGAGAGAGAGAGAGTGGACCTTCTTCTTGTGGCCTTGGTACTCTCTGCTATGGAGATTCTTAAACGGTATCATTTCCTCCATCTCTGCCATTCCTTGAATTGTAATGTTAGAAGAGTGTGTGAGAGTTTTACTTGTTATTGCCAGACTGGGACGGATCCAGGATCTGAAACTTACGAGGAAATTTCATTAATAAACAGAAAATATACACCTAGCAACCTTACTTCTAGCAATATGCAACTAAGAATTTAAGATTGAAATTTGAAGCTTACCAAACCAATAATAATGAAATATACAACTTGGTTTCCAAACTTCCACTTCCAACAATTAAGATTGAGCTTACTGAACTTGGCACCTGAAATTTACAAGCAATCCCACATCAATCAAGTTGATCACATATGCTTTTACTAATGAAATATGTGTCCATATGCTCCAACATCATATACTCTCTCACACTCTACGGGACCAAACTTGTCTTCTTTTTACTAGAATTCTATGATTGCTTTTATGGCCAATGCCCATGGCTGGTGCTATTCAGCAACTGGAGACTATACATATACAAGTTAGACTCAACTGGACTAATGGACTTGCTCTTTCTTCCTGCTCCTCACCAGTCAGTCAGCTCCCCCACCCCATAAACATTTACAACCTAAGTATAGAAGCTGATCACTGGTAATGGAGAACCAAAAGCTATATGTTAAAAAAAAAAAGTGATTTGTTAAGAATTCGGGTTATATTGAAAAGGGTATGGGTGTCATTGGGAATTTGGGCATAAAATCCAGCAAAATAAAAAATTCCTAAATTTAATCCCTAAATTCAAATGGGGTTCTCAGTTCTCACATTTAAACCTAACCTTAATACTCAAATTCAATCCCTAAATAGCTAAATTCACACCCAAATAGAATCCCTAAATTCAGCCTCAAACATTTAAACCTAAATTAAATTAGAAACAAAAAAGAAGAGAAGAGATTCAAGATAAATACCTGCCCATGCCGAAAATAAAGATTGAAGGCGATGCTTTAGATGCCGGATGAGAGATGAGAGAGTGAGAGCTGAGAGTCGAGGCAGAGCGAGAGACCACAGAGAGAACGAAGAGTGGTGTCGTTTTGTTTTTCTTATTCAACCAGGATGAGCTGGGCTTAGTTTTTAATTTTTCATTAACATTTTTTAAAAAAAAGAAAAAAATTGGGATGGGCTTTTACTCAGTAGCGGGCAGACAATCCCTCCATAAGGACCATAACCGAATGCTTCCCAAGTTCACGTTGTTTCCTCTCTTTAGACTCGGGCCAAGTTCAGATCTGGGCTTTAGCCCAAAAAGAAGATAGGCCCATTCTTTTGGTTTTGCGAACAATGTGTTTTCTGAACGGGGGCGGCTATTCCGACCACCCTGTTCTACTTAGTTGACCACCCTAGATTTAATTTAGTAAAAGACAAATATACCCTATAGTAAATTGACCATAAAGGACATCTAATATTTGAGATAAAATTTTTCTCCCAACACCCCCTACCATCTTCATCCACCAGCTGAGGAGCACCATCATCTTCACCACCATCTTCAACATTCATCTTCCACCTTCCACCACCACCATCATCAACCTTCCACCCTAGATATAGATTGTTGTTTTAAACAATCCCACCCGCTGGCTCCACCCACGTGTACCACCATCATCAAACAACACTTCACTCTCTTCTACCACCACCACCATCTTCAACCAATAGACATAGATTGTTTTTGTAAACAAATTCATTGTATCCAAATCACCCACTTTTGACAAATGGACAATCAGAACAACAATTTGGAGTCATCAAATGAAGTAAGTTTGAGTTTTTTTGAATTTTTTCGTGGCTGAAAAACTGTGAGTTCGTGTTTTTATTCGGTAAACCAGTACCGAAATATACATTATATTTCGGTGGATGGTCACCGAATAAATGTACATATTTCGGCAGGTATCCACCGTTTATAAATGTAATGTCAATTTTTTACACATTTATTCCGTCGATGCCCGTCGAAAAATGGCAATATATTCGGTGGTTTTTCACCGAATTTTATACCACCGTTCGGCAGATATCCACCGAATGAAAAACGTATAGTTTTTTAAATAGTTTTATTCGGTAGGTAGTTGTCGAACTATATTGGTATATTTGGTACTTATCCACCGAATATATATGATTTATTCGGTGAGTTCCCGTCGAATACTGGGACACAACTACTTTTTTTCCGAATGACCAACGTATAACTGTTTTATTCGGTAGTCAATTGTCGAACTTTGTTTGCTTATTCGGTACTTAGGCACTGAATATATGTGATATTTTCGGTGGCTTTCCGTCGAATACTGGGACAAAAATAATATTTTTTATTTTTTTTTTGCTGAATAGGAGCAGCAAGTGGGTGCTTCCACCGAACTCAGTATAGTTGAAGGAAGGTGCAATTTTGACTACACCAATGAATTCACAACAGCGGAGGTAAACATTATTTGTATGGCCGGGAATTATGATTTATGCATACCTAAATATGAATTGTAAATAATATATATAATTATCATGTGTAGGTGTTTCAAAGTAAGGATTCAATAGTTAGTTGGATTCGTGCACAGAGAAAAAGGAACAACATGGTAATTGTCATTAGAAGGTCTGATGCAGGCGGGGTTCGTGGTAAGAGAGCTTGGATCAAATTTGCTTGTGAGAGAAATGGTCAATATGAGCCAAATAGATCAAGAAAGTCATCAAAGTCAGATTCAGGCGACCAAACATCCGATGCTGCTAGCCGTAAGCAACCGGTTTCTGATGACTCTAAGGACACCCGTTCGAAGAAATGTGGATGTCCATTCTCGTTGAAGGCGGTGAACACTGGATGTGGTGATCAATGGGAGTTGGAGGTTGCATGTGGAGTGCATAACCATGTCGTTTCAGAGTATATTGAAGGGCATTCATTCGCAGACAGATTAACTGAAGAAGAGAATTCATTGTTAGTGGCTTTGTCCAAGACTTTGGTGAAACCGAAAGATATATTGAAGACCATAAAAAGTAAGAATCCATAGAATACATCAATAATCAAGACAGTATACAATGCCAGGCAAAAACATAGGGTCATCGAGAGGGCCGGTAGATCAGAGATGCAAGTATTGCTAACTAAGCTGAGAGAACATAATTATGTTGAGTGGCATAGAAGTTCTGGTGATGTTGTGACTGACCTGTTTTGGACTCATCCTGAGAGTGTTGATATATTACGTGCATTTTCGCATGTACTGATAATGGATTGCACTTATAAGACTAATAGGTACCGTTGGCCACTTTTTGACATTGTGGGTATGACTTCCACTAGCATGACATTCTCTGTTGCATTCGCTTATATATGTTCTGAGAAGGAGGATAATTATACATATATGGTCTTTGGGTAGAGTATGGTCTTTATTGAATGATGACTGTCTTCCTAACGTGATTGTCACGGATCAGGAACTAGCACTCATGTCTGCAATCTCTAAAGTGTTTCCTAGTGCCAGACATTTATTGTGTAGATGGCACATTAGCAAAAATGTGTTGAAAAATTGCAGGAAGTTGTTTGGTACGGTTGACCATTGAGAGAAGTTTAATAGTGCCTGGAATTGTTTGGTTGGATCGGAGAGCGAGGATGAGTATGTGAGTCGTTTGCGTGACATGGAAACCAACTTTTGTTCATACGCCGGAGCTATTGAGTACATTAAGGATAGTTGGTTGATACCTTATAAGGAGAGGTTTGTGGCTGCATGGACAGATGCTTGTATGCACCTTGGTAACACCACTTCGATTATGTAGTTTATTTTTGTTATCATTAACTTGTTATATGCTTAGACACACATACTAACTTCTTGTTACGAACAGGGCTGAAAGTGCACATTCAAGGTTAAAGAAGGAACTTGGCACTAGTCAGCTTAGTTTTGAGTTATCATGGCAGCATATTCATACATTGATAGAGTGGCAGCATACACACATTAAGGCATCATTTGAGAAAAGCCGTTGTTTTATCCAGCATAGTGTCAGGAAACATGAGGAGATGAAGGAATTGTTAGGCTATGTATCAGATACAGCATTGAATATAATTGGTTATGAGATAAGGAGGTACTTTCACTAACTAACCTTCATTCTACGCATTAAACACTTATTTAGTTCGTACCAATAATTTATTCACTTCTTTCATATTGTACAGGGCTGAATGGATTGGAGGTGTCTTACCATGTGATTGCACCATTCGTCGGACACACGAGTTGCCATGTGCACATGAGATTTTGTCGTATAGACGACGTAACCGTCCTATTCCACTTGACTCCCTTCATCCTTATTGGAGAAAGTTGGATTACAATAGGGAACCGGAGGTCACAAAACTGTCAGATCCTCCAGTTAATGCCACAGTAGATAGACTAATAAAATGGATGGAAGAACAAAATGCAGACACCCAGAAGCACATAAGTTTGAAGTTAGAAGAGCTTATGAATCCAAGTTCCACTACTCTGAGAGAACCACAAGTGAAGACCAAGACTAGGGGTCGTTCAAGTAAAGTTGAAACCTCTACTAGGTGTTTGCCATCCGCATTTGAGTACGTACTTTCCGGTTGTGACAGTCATTCACCCTCACCCTCACCGTCCATTGGCAATGTTGGCTGTAGCTCGCCAAAAAAGAAACTAAAAAAACGGGCCAACAAAGTGAAGACGAGTTCGCCCATTCTATTTGCTCAGCCACATCGGTATATAGACCAGTTTCAACCCATCATGAGACAGTACATTTCTGGTGTAACTGACGTCTTACCAGATGGTAATTGTAGATATAGAATTGTAGCTGCAGCTATGGGATTTGGAGTGGATGCTTGGCGAAAGGTATGCACAGACTTATCCAGGACACTGCTACATACACCGGCTTTGTTTGAGTCAGTTTTCCATGTGCGTGAGCGAGTTATGGAGTTTCAGATGGTACTTGATTATTTTGATGACACCCCTGCACCCAGAGATCATTGGATGACCATGCCCGAGATGGGATATATTACCGCCACATGTTATGGTGTAACCATGATCCATTTATGTAGATCGTTATGCCTGACATGTCTCCCACTATATGCACACTCAGAAGCACATCAGGACGTTAAGCTCCGTGAGATTTGCATTGGTTTTGTCAACGGTAATCATTTTGTACAGGTACAACTATAGATTGTGTAATTGTAAATTTATAGTATAAAAATTGTCATTGCTAAGTTATTCACTTAATTAATATGCGTAGGTACACTTGTCCCCGGGCCATCCTATGCCACCTATATCAGATGATTGGCATAAACATGCCGACGCGTATGCCGCACGTGGTTGGTACATTGGATATCAAAATCGCCTTAAGGAGTTCAAGCGAATTAATGGTGACATGCCTACGCCGGAAATTGTGTCTCTTGATAATGATTGAATTTCAACTGAATTAAACCTAGTGATTTGTTTTAAACCTTTATTGACCATGTATGTGAGATGATATTAACATTTATTAGATATTGACTCATGCATAATATTATCATAATATGTGGTTATGACATTTTTGTCCCTTTCAATCATACTATGTAGTGTTCCAATATTTGTTCGGATTGTTTTTATGCAATTTCTTACATTTACCTAAAATCAACTTGTCCATAATAGTACATGATATGATACCTACGAGTTATCATGCCACCATTTTCTTACATTTACCTAAAATCAACTTGTACATAATCCATGTCTGCCAACCAATTATGATTCATGTCTATAAAATGACAGCCATATCAAAAAAACTTCTGAACATGAAAGCGGGTGATCACTGCCGAGTGCGGCGCTAGTATGTCATGGTGTTGCTCAAGTGTGTGCCCTCCAAGATATGTTGTAGATTGTCAATCGCCCTGTAAAGGTGAGAGGGACGCCTTGTGGCCTCATCCTCGCCCAATGCCACAATAGGGCGAGTGATATGCAACATACGGTCAACACAGTTCTATAAGTAACAAAATCATATATAAGCAACAATTTATATACCATGTCAAAATATAAGCCAATTTGAGCCTAAATAAACAATTTTCACCACCAATTTCAAAATTTAAGCCTTTGGATCCATACCCTGCCAAATCCTGGTGCCACGGTCCTGTGGGGGTCAAATGCAGTCCTAAGTGCTGGATTTTGGATGTACGGATGAGATACATAATGGAACCACTGGAGGTAGCCGTCAATGGTGTCAAATGGAGCCTTCACTGGTACACTGCGACTATCTTCAGACAATAAGTGGTCCGGCCACCTCTCCCACGTACTATCAAAGTACTCGTAAAAGGGATTGTACGATTGTGCATAAGCACCTCGTCCACCACGCTGAGGAGCACATGGTACAGGGGGGATCGTTTGTATCCGTCCAAATTGCCTTAAGACTCTCTCCGGATAATACGGCTCCACAATGTCGAAACACTTGATCAATCCTGTGTAGAATGCCACATCTAGTAATGGATGTTGTTGTCTACTGGATTTGTAGGGTTCCCATATAACCTGAAGAAAGAAAAAAAACAAAAATAAGTTAGTATCAAATAATTCATCCAAGAGCAACAAATGCAAAATTAAGTCTAATTTTTCATTATCACTATAAATATATACCTCATCCGCCTTCAAATCGTCAAGTCGTTGTCTCAGTTTCTGCACATCTTCACAAGTTGTCCCGGTATCCCTCCCCGGAGTCCATCAGAGCGCACGGGGGCTACTCTCTAAGTAGTTAATGTCATAGCCCGGACTAACAATATGGTGCATATGCTCATACACCCATGCCTCCAACAAGGTCATATATCCACACATTTGCTTAACCTTAGACCTAGAAGCAACACCTAACTGCCGATATAGGAAAGATAAGGCCCCTGCACCCCATGCATAATGGCTAGTGGTGTCGAGATTAGTAAGTAATCTTAGATACTGGACTTGTACCCTTGTGCGAGTCTTATCGGCAAAAAGGGTACATCCCAATAAGAACAATAAATAGGCTCTAGCAGCACACCTCACTAGCTCATCATCATCTGTATCACACACATGGCCAAACCTCGATCGTAACTACTCGAGACGCACATACTCACCAGAATAGTCATCCAACTCCGATGTGGCATCTGCCTCACTGACCCCTAAGTATGTTCTCAATAACAAGTTTGGTGCAATATGATCATAAGGGGGTGTAGAAAGTGATAAACCCACAACCGGAATTCCCAAAATGTTTGACACATCATCTAGTGTGATGGTCATCTCACCGAATGGCATATGGAAAGTATTAGTCTCAGGCTGCCACCTCTCAACAAAGGCTGAGACCACTACCTTATCAACAGTACGGTACGAGCATGACACCAGTGGTCCGAGCCCATATCTAATCACATACCCCTTCACATTGTTATTATCATTTCTACTCCACAAGTCCCATGTGCGCAGTTTTGTTGTTTTAGATATGCATCTTAGGGGCTCACGTTCCTATTTTCAAAAACAAGCCACAAGTCAATTACAATATTGCAAACTATATAGTTATAAAATTTTAAATTATATAAGTCATTATGTATAATCTCTAATACCTCATTTTTCCAAATGGAGGCAGCAATGTGACTGTTGAAGCTCCTAAGCAATGACATATCAGTGGAACCTCCAAGGAAAGGCCCATCTGGATCATTGTTGTCATCTTCTATTACATTCTCTTCTGGCTGGACATCATCCCCCCTCTCTTGGTAAATAGTTTTGCCCGTCCTCCTACGCCTCTCTGAAGCTGTAGGACGTGTTCGATCTTCATTTGCAGCACCACCTCTAGAAGATCTACCTCTACAAGTTTCGCCTCGAGCAGATTTACCTCTAGATGCCCCTCTCTTATCCATACCTATATTCAAAAATTGAAATCATGTTTAGAATACAGAGAATATAAGTTATCATGAAATATAGAATAAGAGAAAAGTGTATGTAAAAATATTTTATATTCATGTCATTCGGCAGATGTCTACCGAAAATTTCAGATCTATTCGGTAGATGTCCACCGAAATATTAAGATCCATTCGACAGACACCCACCGAACATATATCAATGTTTCGACAGATGCCCGTCGAATGGAACCAGCACAGTTAAATCAATATATTCATTCGACAGAGACCCACCGAATGACATTTGATATTTCGGAGGATATCTACCGAATAAATATAAATAATTCGGAACTGAACTACCGAATGAATTTGTAACACATTTCCAGCAAATTCTGTTCGGAAGTATACTGTCGAATATTTTGAAATAATTCGACAGTATACTTCCGAACAAGTTAAGAAATTTCGGTACACCAGTACCGAATGAAATTCGAAATCAGATCCTATTTTGCAGACACCCACTTTCAAAATCTCATTGTAATTTCTCTAAAATATCACATATCTGTGTAATTGGAAGGCCAAATATATATATATTAATGCATTACACAACCCTAAACCCGAAAATTTCAGTGTTGACAGAGAGTGAGTAAGGGAGAGTAAGAGGGAGAAAGCAACCACCTGAATCGGCGGTGGAGGGGAGGACCGGCGACGGTGGGGAGGAACGGCGATGGCGGGGAGGACCGGCGACTGGTGGCGTGTAGGCGGGGGTGGGGTCTGCGGGTAGGCCAGGGGGTGGGGTCTGCGGGTAGGCAAGGGTGGGGTATACTGGTGGGGTGTTTGTTTGGGTGGGGAAGGTGGGTTTAGATAGTAAAAATGATGTATTTTGTGAAATTAGGGGTATTTCTGTCATTTTAGGGTGGTTAACTCAGTAGAAATTAAAAAAAATTATACATGGGGTGGTGAACTCAGCAAGGGTGGTCAACTCAGCACAAAATGGTGGTGTGCATAGCCCCCCGCTTTCTGAATTGGATCAACTTTAAAAAGATTCAACGGCTTTAAAACTAAAAGAGCATATATCAATTAAAATGCCCGAAAAAGAAACGGGTCATCAATAACCCATTACCAATAGTACGAAATGTAGGAAGAGAATAGTTCAAATCGACCCATGTTCTAATATACTCAAATTATTTAAAGTATGGAGCTCGTCTATATATAGATAAAGCCAGAAGAAGCGGGAGTAAGGTCAAACATTCAATAACCCCAAAACTGTCCCCACTTAAAAAATAAGTTTTGATAACATCATTTATTAATAAAGAACAAAAAGGTAAAATATAATAATTAAAATTAAAAAAATAAAAGAAGAAGACTACTATACGCTAGAAACCAACTAGAACACTGAAACTGCAAATAGGTGGGGAAAAAAGAGATAAATGGGCGGACGACGTGGGGAGAAGCAGCTTCCAAAAGGCATCATTCACCTCTCAACTGCTCTTCATTTGGTTTCACTCAAACATTCAATAACCCCAAAATTGCCCCCACTTAAAAAATAGGTTATGATAACATCATGTATGACCCAACTCAAATTTCACTAAAAAATTAAAATTTTTATTTAACTTTGGTTTTTCAAGGGTTTAAAAGATGATGTAAACTATTACTAACCCCCTATTTAGAGCTAGGTTCTCTCATAACCCCCACCCTAAATCAACTTCTCCTAAAACCCCCTATTATAAACTTAACATCTCTCAAAACCCCCTAGTCAACCTATACCCAGCTAGATTTGACCCCCTCTATTTTGAAAATTCTGATTATAACCCAGATAGATTGAGGATCAGAGAACACCAACGTGACGGGCTCGACGAGAGGAAGAATTATGAGCTGGAGTTAGGCCGCGAAGCCGCCGGAAACGGCGAGAGCCATCGGCATTGACCCACTGTGCACGGGTTGGGTTTTATGTTTGAGGTGTTTCTGGGTGAAACGAATACCAATGGAAGAGAGAGGAGATAGACGAGTTCAACGGGCCAAAAACCACTTTCATCCGCCGCCGGACGCACCGGTGACAGGAGCGGCAAAGGTGAGTTCTTGCTAGCAGGGAAGAGACGCGAGAGAGAGAGAGAGAGAGAGAGAGAGAGAGAGAGAGAGAGAGAGAGAGAGAGAGAGAGAAATGAAATTTCATATCTGATTTTCAATAGCCAAGAGTTATAATCGGAATTTTCAAAATAGAGGGGGTCAAATCTAGCTGGGTATAGGTTGACTAGGGGGTTTTGAGAGAGGTTAATTTTATAATAGGGGGTTTTGGGAGAGGTTGATTAGGGTGGGGGGTATGAGAGAACCTAGCTCTAAATAGGGGGTTACTAATAGTTTACATAAGAAAAAAATCCCTGGGAACAATGAAAAAAAAAAGATATCTCAGTAACGAAAACTATAGGGGACTGTATTGGCGAGATCCAACGGTGAGTAGCTGCCCAAAAGAAAAACCACCTGGAAGTCCGAGGAATCGGCTATTGGGATTTCCGGGGAGGATTACCTGAAAGCTTAGAAAGAGTACCCTCTTTTATGATGTCATTTTCCCTATCTGTTAAGGTAGCTTAACTATTACTAACCCCCTATTTAGAGCTAGGTTCTCTCATAACCCCCACCCTAAATCAACCTCTCCCAAAACCCCTTATTGTAAACTTAACCTCTCTCAAAACCCCCTAGTCAACCTATACCCAGCTAGATTTGACCCCCTTTATTTTAAAAATTTCGATTATAACCCTTGGCTATTGAAAATCAGTTCCGAAATTTCATTTCTCATTCTCTCTCTCTCTTTCTNTCTCTCTCTCTCTCTCTCTCTCTCTCTCTCTCTCTCTCTCTCTCTCTCTCTCTCTCTCTCTCTCGCGTCTCTCCCCTGCTAGCAAGAACTCACCTTTGCCGCCCCTGTCACCGGCGCGCGTCCGGCGGCGGATGAAGGTGGTTTTTGGCCCGTTGAACTCATCTTTCTCCTCTCTCTTCCCTTGGTATTCGTTCCACCCAGAAACACCCCGAACATAAAACCTAGCCTGTGCACAATGGGTCAATGCCGACGGCTCTCGCCGTTTTCGGCAGATTCACGGCCTAACTCCGGCTCATAATTCTTCCTCTTGTCGAGCCCGTCACGATGGTGTTCTCTGATCATCGATCCATCTGAGTTCTCACGTCACGTCGAGCCCGTGATGATGGTTCGCATGTTGGCTTCTCCGATGGTTTTTGGGCCGATTCTGGTGGTGTTTTCTGTCGATCCAGGTATCAATCTTTGTCCCCTCGACCTGCTTTTGCTATTGGTTGGGTTGTTTTAACTCAAATCTTGGTTTTCAGGTTGGGCTTCCGCTGCAACCGCTAGATCCGCCACTTGTGGCAGTGGGTTAGGTGTTTTCTTTTGCTCTTCAGCCTCCCCTGAATCCTAAAAGCTCAATTCGAGGTCTGAGAATATTTTTGGGTGAGTTCTGTGATTTTCTGTGTGTTGATTGGGGCTGGGCAGCCATCGTGCGTGGTGGTCACCGCCCGACTCGGTCGTTGAACGATCAATTTTATGAACCCTGTTTGATTTATTGAACTGTCTGGTCTTATACAGGTAACTCGGTGATTAAAAAGTGCAACTGAATTCAGCAAATTCAGTTTCAGTTTCTAGCTTAATTAGTGTAACTGTGTAAATTCAGTTTTAGTTCTAGAAAATTCAGTTTCACTTCCTGAAAATTCAGTTTCACCCTAAATTCAGTTCTAGCTTAATTATGTTAATGTCTCTAATCGTTAAAAGTTTGGATTTGGTTTGTTTTAGGGAATTTTATTGAGATTAAACAGTTTCAGTTCGTGAAACAGTCTCAATTCATAAAACAGTTTCAACTGAGTTTTAGATGAATTCTGAATAAAATTGTGGTCCTAAAATACATATGACGAATCAAATTTGCAGGTGGAAACAGATCTAGGCAGCCACTAGAGATAGCGGCGACTGTCATGTACTCGACACGCGTGAGGTGGTCAGAGATTCGAGATCTGGACGATGACGACGTTGTTTAGGGTTTGAGTTTAAGATCAGAGATCTTGACGACGACATAGCCTAGGGAATACAATTACACTGAATTCAGTTACAGTAACGTTAATTTAGTTTTAATGAATGTTTGGTTTTGGTTTTAGTTATAATGTTTTTTTTTTTTTGCATTGAAACGATGTAAATTAATTAATTTTTTTTATCTAGTTGTAGTGAATACAGTTACATTGAATTCAGATTTAGTTACACTGATACAGTGACGTCAATTCAGTTTTAGTGAATGTTTTGTTTTGGTTTTAGTTACAATTTGTTTTTTTTTTTTATTGCATTGAAAGTTTGAAACGATGTAATGTAATTTTTTTTATATTTAGTTTTACTGAATACAGTTACATTGAATTCAGATTCAGTTATACTAAATTCATATTTAGTTACACTGAATTCAATTACAATGATGTCAGCATGCGTCAGAGCGTCAGAGCGCGTCATCGTGTCAGAGCGAGCTAGCATGTCAGAGCGCGTCAGCGTGTCAGTGTGTCAGAAGGATAAATTAGGAATTGTGTATTGTAGGGGGTTTTGAGAGAGTTGTTAGATGGTTGGGGATTTAGACAAATTTTTTGGGTGGTTAGAGGGTTTAAAATTACGGACTATAAAAGAAGTTGGGTTGCGATGCTTTGAATTTTTTTTTTTTTTCTAAATTACTATGAGAAATTTAAAAGTTAATTTCGATGACCCAAATTGTTTTCACCAAAATGAATTTGTTGGAAATTAAATTATAGTTCTTTTATTTTAAACATTTTCGGGGAATTTAACTTAATTATTTGTGTTACAAATAATTGTTTATTTTAAAGTTGACCCAATTTTGACCAAATTAAAATATTTGGATTTTGACTTTGATTTTGGCATAATTGGGTAGTGCTCGGCTCTACGAATGCATATGAGTGAACAGTTCATCAATCGAAACTACAGTTTGAGAGATACGAGTATTTAAAAGGGGAGACATTTTTGTAAATTTGCGAACATGAGTTTTAAATCACCCAAAACTTTGGAATGTTCTCATTCTCTCTCCTCCAGTTCTCCCCTCCCCCCCCCCCCGCGACTTCTCTCTCTTCTCTAGGGGTGGGCATTTAAATCGTGAACTGGACACACCGAACCAAACCGGGGGTTAAAAAACCAAAAAAATCGTGTTGACCAAAACTGGTCAAAAATTGGACCAAACTGGACCAGACCGGTCCAATACGGTTCCGGTTTCGGTGTTGGTTTCTTTGAAGCCGGACCGGACCGGACCGTGTTTGTATAAACATATATATATTTATATATATATTTATACCATTTTATATTTTTATACACTTTTTTAGCACATTTGTATACACTTTTTTATACACTTTTTTTACACACATTTATATATATTTTAGATAATAAAATTAATATTAACCTCTTTATATTTTAGACCCGAAAATATATTTTATATATCTTTATATGGCCTATATAGTATATTATATATATATATAGTACTATATAGTACATAGTTTATAATACTATAGTATATCCTAACTTATAATTTTTTTATATATATTATTGTTTACTATAAGACTATACCCTAAATGACCTATGGCACCTATACTCTAAACCCCAATTGAAACCCCAATTGAAACCCTCAAACTCCAATTAGATTAGTCAATTACAAATTACCAATTTAAACCCCATTTGAAACACTAATTATATATTTGATAATACTATATAGTATATAATTTATAATACTATAGTATATCCTAACTTATAATTGTTTTATGTATATGTTTACTACAAGACTATACCCTAAATACCCTATTCTCTAAACCCCAATTGAAACCCTCAAACCCCAATTAGATTAGTCAATTACAAATTACCAATTTAAATCTTAATTGAAACACTAATTATATATTTGATAGTACCCATATAGTATATAGTTTATAATATTATCGTATATCCTAACTTATAATTTTTGTATGTATATGTTTATTATAAGACTATACCATATACCCTAAATACCCTATACTCTAAACCCCAATTGAAACACCAAATTTAATTGAAACCCCAAATCAAATGAAACCCCAATTAAAAATTTGAAACCCTCAAAAAGTCAAATCCTTATTACTAATTAGATTAGTCAATTACCAATTTACCCATTTGGCCATTTAGGCAATTACGTACCCTACCCAATTACGGATTACCCAACCCTATATCCCCAATTGATTTCTCATTCTCATCTCAGTCTCTCACGCAGTCAACTGAGGCAAGTCTGGAGTCTAGACTCTCGTCACTCTCAGCTCTATCTCTCACTCTCAGCTCGCATACTCATCTCAGGTAACCATCTCTCATCTCGCGTCTATCATCTAGTCATCTCTGTATTTCATCTCTCACTCTCATTAGCGAATCGCAGTCAGCTGATCTCGTCGACGTCATTGCAGCGAATCAAAAGCCATTCTGGTACATCTCGTCGGCGTCGTCTCAGGTAACCATCTCTCTCACTCTTATCTCTCATCTCGCGTCTCTCATCTAGTCATCTATATCTCTCATCTCTCACTCTCACTCGTGAATCGCAGTCAGCTGATCTCGTCGGCTTCGTCGCAGCGAATCAAAAGTTGTTCCGGTACATCTCGTTGGCGTCGTCTCAGGTAACCATTTCTCTCACTCTCATCATCTAATCATCTCTGTGCAATTTGGGGCTTGATTTCGGGTTAGGGTTTATATTAAGGTTATTCTGTAATTTCTGTGTAATTTGTGAGGTTTGATTTCGAGTTAGGGTTTACATTAGGGTTATTATGTAATTTCTGTGCAAATTTGTGGTTCTTCTTTGCAATTTCGATTTTAAATTAGGGTTTATAGTTAATTTGGTGTAACGCCCCGAACCTCGGGTCCATAAATACACTGAAACTTAACATTTAAACCTCTTTTGAGTCTTGAACTAATAGAAAATAACTAAAAAATTTTTTATCTAATAAAGATTTTAGTAAAAACGTTGGCTATATAAGCACCCAATTGACAGGCTCCACATTGGTGCCGTACAAGACCGTCGCACCAAGTGGACCGTCTACATAACCTTCCACCCGCACAGTCGCAACGCCGTCATGCGAGTGGATTTAGGGTGTCCCTTGTACTGTCGTAACGCCGTCATACAAGAGGACTTATGGTGGCCCTTGTACCGTCGAATCGCCATCGTACAATAAGCCAAAGTGTCGTACGTGCACGTAGATTGCCCTTCCACCCGCACCGTCGCAACGCCGTCATGCGAGTGGATTTAGGGTTTCCCTTGTACCGTCGTAACGTCGTCATACAAGAGGACTTACGGTGGCCCTTGTACCGTCGAATCACCTTCGTACAATAAGCCAAAAATGTCATACGTGCACATAGACTGCCCCCAAAGGGCGAGGCATCCCGGCACACGGCTCAAAGCCAATGTGTGTGACGTGATGGGTCCCAAAGACTTATCTGTATCTATATCTGTGGGTGAGGGTACTTATATGGCGATTTGAAAATTGCTCTGCCACTTTCTAAAACCATTCTTGTAAATAGATAAAATTAGCAAATTACGATTTCTTAAGCTTTTCACAAATTCTCAAATCATGCGATTAATAAATCCTTTCAAAATAATATAGCTCTTAAAACCATAAACCTTTTAATATCAAAATCAATTTCATCATTCAACAACTCCAAATAAAACTCAAGGTAACAAATAAGAGTTTAAATCGTGAAACTTCATAAAAATGTTTATAAAACAAAGTCTACTCACAGTCTACTGTATAATAATTGCTTAATCCTCACTCATATACCTCAACAATGAACATTTTATTCTCTAGTTTAGCAATTATCGTCATGGCATCTCTATAATTCTCACTTAATCCTTTAGTCTTAATCTTCGTCAATTCCTTTTCATGGTCTAAATCCTATATTTAGCTTCCTCTAACATAAAGCATCAAATCACACAAACCGACAATTTTTTAACGGTACTCTACATTAAAAGTCTGATAAGTTTCACTTACAATTTAACTACGTAAAAGATCAAAATACCCTTCACGGTGCCATTACTCGGATGCCAAATCCGACAGCATAACGGCATCAGGAATGAGATTTCCCGAGCCTGTGTACCTGTTAAGACCAGACAACCAACAATATACAATAGATGCTTCAATTAGCTGTTAAACAACCGAAACGAGCGGCCAACCACCTCACACGGTGGCTGCCCGGCCATAAGCAGCACACAAAAATAACCCAAATAATCATTGAACCTAAAATTAAGCTACTACGACCCTAGGAAAGTGGAAAAATACGAAAAACCATCCAACCCGCCGCCACAGGTGGCGGAGCCGACGGTGGCAACGGCGGCACAAACCTAGAAATACCCAAATTCAACTCCAAATAATCATAATCATATAATAGAACCTTTAATTGCACAAAAAAAACACGAATTTGAGTCCAATTTCAAGAGATTCGAAATTGACATAAACCCTAAAATCGAATTTCTAAAATCTCAAAATTGAACATCAACACCTTAGGGGAAAGATTACCCGTACCTAGAGGATCGATTTTGTCGACTAGACCGACGGCCAAAAGTCGCCAGAAACGTCGGAATCGGCGGCCGAAGCCGCCGACCTTCACAGCGTCAATTCGCCATCGGGGGGTGTCGTCGGAGCTAGGGAAACCCATGGGGAGACTCACCATGACGAGAGGAAGACGACCCAGGTAGAGAAGGGTCGCGACGTCGCAGGAAAATCGAGATCGACAGCAAGGAGACTCGTCCCTATTTCGCGTCGTTTCTCCATCGAGGGTGGTCGCTGGAGCAGGGGAGTGGCATGGCTGAACTCGCAGGGGCTTGGGGAAGAAAACCTAAGTGGTCACCGCCCTCAAATCTGCTGGAAAAGGTGAGTCGTCGCTGGAAGCCCGATCGGCTAGAACTGGGTTCGATTTTTAAGGGTTTCTGGGCTAAACGGTGCACAGAGGAAGGAGGAGGGAGGAGAGGCGAGCTCGAGGAGCTTTTGTCCACCTCCATCCGCCGCCGGACGCGCGCCCACGCGCCAGTGACAGTGCGGCGGTGCTGAACGTGCGAGAGAGAGAGAGAGAGACGCAAGAGAGAGAGCTAATGGGGAGAGAGAAAACCAACGGGGAGAGAGAAAAATAATGCCTGCCTCCAGAAATTTCTGGATTTTGGGCATTTAAAACTCATTCATGTAAAATTACGAAATTGCCCCTACTTTCAAATGCTCGTATCTTTCAAATCGTAACTCTGATTTATGCATGTTTTGTGTCTATGAAATCGTGGACTCAAGATCTATCCAACGAGCCCAAAATCAAAGGCAAAAGCCCACTAATTTTAAAAGTCGACTTTTGTGTCAAACCCAATTTAAAACAAAAATTTAAAATTAATTTAAAACCTTTTTATTTCCCAAGTAAATCTCAAAATCTTTAAAATATTTTTCAAAATAAACCTTGGAAAGAAAATACGGGGTCTCACATTTGGGGTTTCAAACTTTGAACTACATATGCAGGTTCTGAATTTTGTACTACATTTTGGGGATTCAATTGCTGAGCAGTGAGCAACGTGAGCTACATTTTGGGCACTTGGGCAGTGGGCAGTTTTGTGAGGTACATTTAGTTTATTTTGGCAAATTAGCATAATGGTTGTGAACTTGTGAATGAGGGCTACTGAAAATTGGGGTTTCTGTTTAAGACTTAGGAGGGATGGACCCCCTATCACAAGGTACTGTGCATCTTTTGATTTGTTTTACATAATACATGTCTTTAGCCACTTCAAAGAAAACAGCCCTTATTGTTCAATGTTGAGTAGGCAGCTTAAATGGTAAGTTTTTTTTACTTCCACAAGTTGAATTTCATTGTTTAGTTGCCTAGTTATTAATTTATAGTGTATGATGGCTACTGGCAGGGGTATTTTGGTGTATTTGATGGCTGCTGGCAAGGGTTATTTGAAGACAATGGGTGATTTATGGTGTTTGCTGGTTGGGGATATGAAATTTTGTGATTATTGATTAATGGCTTTAAGTTATGTAACCTAATATTAATTTGTGTTATTTTAATGGTTTTTGGTTGGTTTCATGGTTTGTAATTTGTATTTGGAATTTGGTAAGTTAACTTTGTTTTAATGGTTGTAATTTGTAGTACTTTAGTAACTTCTTTTTTGGTTGGTTTTTAAGTTACTTGCCTACTTGGAGTCTTGGACAATGGTCGGTACTTAGTAGTTTGATACTTGGTGAAGTACTTAGTGTGTTTTATTGTTCTTTTGAATCTTTTTTGTGAGTTGTTAATTGGACTTAACATGTTGTGAATCTTGTGATTTATAAATTGTGACTTTATTATTTGTGATTTGTGTTGTAAAATTTTATTTACTCACAAATATACGAATCGAGTATTATATTAATGAGGTCGAACCTCAAGCAGTGATGAAAAACGATACACTAAGCTTAAACTTAAGTTAATTTAAAGCTAACTTAGTTTGAAAATTTTGTTGGTTTGTGAGACAATCTTAAAATAAAATGTAACTAAATTAAAAAGCAAATAAAGTAGATGAAAAGAGAATAAGGTAAATAAAAGTGCAAGAATTGAAATATTAAATCTAGAAAGGAAAATAACAACTTTTTGGTTATAGAAACTAAACAATAGTATAAGAACCAATGTTAGGGTTTCACACCACTTATGAACATATTAAATGAAATGTTTAGTAATTTCCCCTTAAGGGAGAGCACCCAAGAATTACTTGATGCCCTCTTGCAAAAATAAATATGAATTAAGCATAAGAATTGAAGATTTATATGGTAGATCTTGATTTTGCTTAGAAAGTATAAATTTTAAGCAACTCAAGTGAACTAAAACTAAGGAACAACTAGAGTTCAAAAAGTTTGTATTTAAAACAATTAACCACAAAGTTAAAATGTGGAAAGAGCATCTAACAACCCATAATATATGACATTATGGATGAAATAAGATCTCTATCTCATTTTAATATCAAAATCTAGAGCTTGTAAGATCTTAAACAAGAGGAAAATTAACATAAAGACCTCATTTAATAATGTTCATGGTGATGCTTCCTCTTTACCTTGGTAAGGAGGTTTAGTAACTACCCATGATCTTATATCTTAAATAAAAATAAATAAATAAATAAATGAGCATGTAATATAAAGAACAATAAAAATAAATAGCAATACTAACAATAAAATAAATAACTACATAAAATAAAAGACATAAAGTATAGAAGATTAGAAGAAGAAAGAAAAGAGACATAATATTAAAGTTAACAATAAAATAAAGAACTTACATAAAATAAAAGACATAAAGTAAAAAAAGGAAAAGAGAAGAGAGAACAGTGACATAATATTAAACTTTCATTAAATAAAATGCAAGAGAAATTACATCCTATCCTCTCTCAAATATCATAGCCAAATGGCTTGAGAGAGAAATCCTAGGAGAATACTAGAAAAGGCAGCAAATTAAATTTTAGGGTGTAAAAAAAGATATGAAGAGAGGGCTGAATGTTCCTATTTATAGGCAAATACTAGGGCTATCTCTAGGAAGAGGATCAGCACAAAATGGCTGGTGAAAGATATTTGTGAGAGGAGAGAGGCGGAAGGAAACGTCTGGAGACAGCTATAGGAGGTGCCACGTGGCAACATATGAGTGGATGATGTTTTGATTTTTCAAAACATTTTGCTGGAGTGACACTTTTCAGTAGAGGGTGCAGCGGCTGGCTGAGTTGACTTGCGGTTGGAAAGCAATGTGAGGGAGAGAGAAGAGAAGGTGGCTGATGGCTCAGCGGCTCAGCTTGGCTTTGTGGCTCACATGGGTGTGCTGATTTGCGGAAGAGAGAATGAAGGCTGTGCTGCTTGCTGAGCGGAAGAAAGGCTGGCCACGCGTCGCCTTGCTAATGGATGAGAGCTTGATTAATAAAAGGGCATGCTTGCGGAAGGTGTTGACGTGTGGAGAGAGAAATGAAGGGCTGGGCCATCTGCTGGGCAAGTGACCGTTCGGCTTCCTGGGCTGGGCCAGAACTTGGGCTTCAATCTTCACTCATTTTCTTCCAATTTGGGCCGGCATGGTGCGTGATTGGGCCGTTGCAATTCTTTTGGGCTTTCCTCTTTATTTTGATTAAACCTACAAAATTCAAATAAACTAATTAATAAAAATTCTAATTTTAAATCTAACCTAAATAAAAATAAATGCAACCTAATAAAATCTAAAACATAACAAAAACTAATAAAATTCACTAATTAACTAAATAATAAAAATAAGAATTAAAACACTAAAAATGCTAAAAGACATATACAAAAATGTATAGTTTTAAAGATAAAAATTATATATAAAATGAGCTCAACAAATACTCCCAAACTTACATTTTGCTAGTCCTTGAGCAAAACTAAAAGAAGTTGATTACTTCAAATTTTCTCAGAGAATTTCTAGTACTCAAATGCATAAATTTCGGAAACACAATTTAACTACCTTAATACTTAAACATGCACTCAAGAATATGAATAAGAAATTAAATATTATTTAAGGTGGTAAAATCATATTTAAAGATTCTAAAATCAAAATATAAGTGCACAAAGTCAATCAAGAATGCAAATTTTAACCTCTAAGTAAAATAAAATTAAATCACCTTTGGAAAATATGATTTGACTCCAATTCTCACAAGATAAATCACTTTTAAATGAAGCACATGGAGATGGTTTAATTATTTTCTCTCAAGTTATATGTGAGTATGAGTAAATGTGAACAATTTTCAAAGATAACTCATATATAAAAATCATGAAGAACGAAATTATAGAGAAAATAAAAGATCTCATGAAAGGAAATAAAATACATGAAAATATTGAATCAAGGACTTTAATTCCTACTCATTCTCTCTCTACATTCTAATCAAACTCTTTCTAAGATCAAATAGGACTTTTATTGGCTTGTAATGTAAGGCTAAAGTGGAAAATGTAAGACATTTTTGAGAAAGTTTATTTTGAAAATAAAAATGATACTAAGGCATTTTTTTCTCTCTCATTTCTTTTTATTGAAGAAAATAATAACACAAAAAGAGATACTAATAACATAATGCCTATTTTTTTTTTTTTTAACTTAACTTTTTCTAATACTTCTAAAAAAAGAGGGTGATAGTGTTTAACAAACGAAAAAGACTAAAACTAAGGCTCAAAAGGGATACTAGTGGTTTATTTAATGACAAAGGATGACAAGAAAGGCTCAAATTAAAACAAAAATGGCCTAAAATCATTTCCTAAGTCAAGTATGTTTATGATACTTCAATTGAACTAAATGAGCTTAAAGTGCAATGATTCAAAATTCAATGTCATTTTCAAGTAATTGACCAAACAAGAAAGACTAATGAGATCATCAATGACAAAATGTGGACCTAAGAACAAATTTAGAGATAAATGTATAACACTCACAAAAATAGAATGGCTCTAAGCTCACTAGGGTCAAGTTTCCACTATTTTTCCTTAGATAATTCAATTCAAATTTCACTCTTCAATTTCAAAATGTAATTATTGGCTTAAGTGCACAAATATTTCAAGTTCAAGAATTGAAAAATGATTCTATCATGAAAATAATAGGAAAGCTAATGAGAGATATTCTTATTTTGCATGCAAAAATATTAAAGTAGAGAATCATGTATTTCCTAAAGCTAAGCATTGAATGCAAGAAAATCAATCTCATCATGGTTAAGTAATCAACACAAAAACAAAACTAAAACTTTTTTTTTTTTAACTAGAAAAGTACTAGAAAATTCAAGTAAAATTTTAAAACTCCACCCCCAAACCTAAATCAAACATTGTCCTCAATGATTGGAAAGGAAAAACATGACAATGACAATAAATAAGAAAGAAAATGGTGAAAAGAAATTACCTGAAATATGATACTTTCATTTCTTTGAAATTACCAACAATGACGCTCAACAAATAATGAATGATAATTCTCAAAGATATGAAAAGAATATATACATAAAAAAAAAAAAGCAAAGGAAAATAAAAGAAAAATCATAAATTAAGGAACTAAACAAAGCACATCAATCATGATAAATGGGATCACAAAATAAGACTTCCTCAACTTCATCATTTTGGAACTCAAGAAATGGTTTTAATCTTTGACCATTGACTTTAAAAACATCACCATTTTTAGGATTTTCAATTTCAACTGTTCCATGAGGAAAAATAGTGCGAACAAGGAAAGAACCAGTCCAACGAGACTTCAATTTACCAAGAAAAAGATGCAAATGAGAATTATATAAAAGTACTTTTTGAGTAGGTGAAAAAGTTTTCCTCAAAATGTGTTTATCTTGTAACACCTTCATACGGTCCTTGTAAGTTTTAGCACAATCATATACATCATTCCTTAGTTCCTCAAGCTCATTTAACTGGAGCTTCCTATGGGATCCTGCTTTGTCTAGAGCAAAATTAAATTGTTTTATGGCCCAAAATGCTCTATGTTCCAATTCAACAGGGAGATGACATGCTTTCCCAAAAACTAAGCGATAAGGAGACATTCCAATAGGGGTTTTAAAAGCGGTTTGATAAGCCCACAATGCATCAATGCGGTTTGGAACAACTTGGACAAGGGTCACCCAATGACTATCGGAAATGGGGTAAATGACACCAACATCTAACAATTTCAAAACCTCACTCCTCACTACTTCCTTCATGGCAGGATTTAAACGTCTTTGGGGCTCACGGGAAGTCTTAGTGTTATCCTCTAAGTGGATCCTATGCATGACAATGGATGGAGAAATGCCTTTAATGTCAGCTATGGACCAACCTATGGCTTTCTTATGTTCCCTCAAGATTTCTACAAGCTTGCATTCTTGCTCATCATTTAAATCAGAGGCTATGATCACGGGCAAGGTATCGGAGGATCCTTGTTGTAAAATTTTATTTACTCGCAAATATACGAATCGAGTAGTATATTAACGAGGTCGAACCTCAAGGAGT
>QANW01009228.1:442025-459570 GCA_003254865.1 Dryas drummondii | reverse complement strand
GTTAGTACCTCAAGTTTAAAAAGTTGCAATTTCATGCCTCAACTTTCATTTTGTTTCAAGTTAATACCTCCGTTAGATTTTCTATCAATCAACCATTATCTTTGATGACGTGGCAAGGATATGATGGTCTTTTCATCTTAGTTTTGTCCACCTAAGCTACCACATGTAAAAAAAGTATTTTAATATTTTAAAAACTTTAAATCATTTAAACAATTTTTTTTGTCAAAAACAAAAATCTTTCAACCCACCATCTTTCTCCCCGACTCCCTCACTCCCTCCCTAGCTGCCTTCATCCCCCATCTCCCCCGCCCCCAAACCTTCTTCCTCCCTACCCTTCCCCGTATCTACCTCCCTCCGCCTCCCTTCCTCGGCCACCCCCCACCCAATCCCCGCGTCCCCCTCTCTTTGCAACTCTCTCCCCCTCTTCTTCAACCCTTTCCCCCCACCCAGCACCACCAAACCCCTCCACGCCCTTCTCCCCCCACCCAGAACCACCAGCCCCATCCACTTGCTAATTGAAGAAAACCCTCTAAAGCCACTGCACTACTTCACTTTCATGACTACTCCGTATGAGATGACATGAATAAGATATTGACTACTTCATTTTGAATGAATCTTCATATAATGCAGCTTGGCCATTTTTGGAGTTTAAGGTCATCAAAATCTTTTCATTTATAGTTTTAAAGTGTTTCAATAAAAATATCTAAATGGCATCAAACATGTGGTCCTACCAAAATGGAGGATTTTGGAAGCGGCAATCACAAATTCATGATTTAAAACATAAACTTTCTATATATAACTTAGAGAAGAACAATGGGACATGCTAATTAACAATATATATGCTTGTAAAGAACAGTTGCAAGTTATAGCATGAACCTTCTGTACATTATCAAGAAATTTACAAGATTACAACATATATAACTTTATTGAAAGTTCAAATTGATCTTTAGTGTGTACAATTACAATATTTCAACTACGACAAGCTTCAATTGGAATTGTATACCTATAAAATTCATAAACATGTGCATCAAGTCGAATGAAACATTAAGACTTTTAATTCTATCAACCTTTTAAGTATAGACTATTTTTTGCTGAATCACTAAGCGCAACAATAACCCATTCATAATTTTTCTATATGCATATTATAGCAATAGAACAAAGGTTATCCTTTATCATAACATGACATAGGAAATAAGTTTCCTTTGTCATATACAACTATTAACCTCTCTCTTATACAGAGAAATCACGGCCGAAAAAGCCCTTACTAGAAAATCAGAATCATCTACTGAGAATAAGGGTTTGGTTCCTAACATGTGATCTAAGTAACATGCTTCATCTGGCCTAATGGTTCCAAATCTGAACCAAGTTTTGTTTAAACCCAAGAGAAGAGCAGAACCCATAAGATCACATCTCCAAATACTAAACCCATAAGCTTCATTGCTATTGCTACTTACATACATCTCCAAATACTCAAAGGTCATGGTCTGGAAGGTGAAAGAGTGAAAATGGGTTGATGGATTTACCTATGAAGAAAACCATCGAGAAAGCAGTAGAACTCTTCCACAAAATCATGATTCCTCCTCATCGATCACCATCGTTGTAGCCTGTAGGAGGTCTCTCAGTAAGTGAAGGTTGAGGATGCGGCGCAAGACTATCTTTATGACTATATCTCGGTTCTTTGAATCCTAAACTACCTATTTATAGACAAAAAAAACAAAAAACAAAAAAAAAACCCACCTATTTTAACTTTGAGTTTGTGGTTGTGATGGAGTTATGGGCTGATAAGGTCTATTTGGAGCTCATATTATTAGGCTATCATCGGCCTTATGGGCTACTATCTCTGTTTACCATATTGGGCTACTACTGGTCTACTATTTCTATTTATTATGGGCTACGTACTACTGAGCGATCTACTATTTCTATTTACCATATTGGGCTACTAAAGATAAAGAAATGTCTTTTAAATTATCTCGATCTTATTTACTTTCATTAACTAATTTTAAAATTTCTTCAAATATGTTGAATCTTAGCTCCCTTGTGCTTCTTTTTGATATGTATGATTAACATATGTAAAGTAAGGAAATGACGAGTACACAATCTAAGAGCAGAGAAGATCGAGTTTAGCATATCCACAAATTAATATTCAAGAGGAATCTTTCCTTCCCACTCCACTCCTCTTCTCTTTTTTTTTTTCTTTCCTTAAAAATCAAATTTAAGTCACTTAACTTCATTTAAGCATAACAATTCATTTATTTAATAAAAAATATATAATAAAAGGAAAAATATCCTCAATGAAAACAAGAAAGATTTTGCATGAAATAGAGATGATCCTCCTCATTTATATTAGTAGTGCACTTAATATGAAAATTTTGGCCTAATGGTTCCTGATCTGAACCAAGTTTTGTTTAAACTTAAGAGGCGAGCATAATCCATAAGATCACATCTCCAAATACTAAACCCATAAGCTTCATTGCTATTGCTACTTACATACATCTCCAAATACTCAAAGATCATGGTCTGGAAGATGAAAGAGTGAAAAAGGGTTGATGGATTTACCCATGAAGAAAAACATAGAGAAAGCAATAGCACTCTTCCACAAAATCATGATTCCTCCTCATTAGCATCGTTGTAGCTTATAGCAAGTCTTTCAGTAAGTGGAGGTTGAGGATGTGGCGCACTACTATCTTTTTGACTATATATCGGTTCTTTGAACCCTAAACCACCTATTTATAATTATGACAAGGGGGAGACTATGCAGACCACTCAAAAATGCTGAATTGACCACCCTCCTTATTTATTTTACAAATATTTCTAATATACCTTTAATGTAAATAAAAAAATTTATTAAAAAAAAACAACGAAACCCCATCCCTCCTACCCACCCGACCAGTCACTCTCTCTCTCTTCGATGTGTCGCCGTCCGGCGAGACCATCACTAGTCAACTCGCCTGCCTCTCTTCTCTCTCCCCATGGTAGCCTTCAAACTAGGAAAGCTCAGAAAACTCGAACCCAGGCGAAGACCCGATCGGCCCCTTCGCTGGCGATCTTCCTCTTCCGGCGAAGTTGAGACGCCGGACCACTTGGGTTTTGTTCCCCAGGTCACGGCGAGTCCAACCCCTGGTCTTCCCTTGCTCATCCGACCACCGTGCGCAGCTAATCGACGTCATGAAGCTCTGCCGCTTTCGTCGCCGATTCTGACAGATTCCGGCGACGAATTGGGTTGATCCATATATGGTTTTTGATCCTCTCATTATGTTCTTGCTGTTGGTTAGATTGGTTTGAACCAATTATGGGGAGAGATGGTGGTGGCAGTGGGTGGGTTGTTAATGGGGATGTTTTTTTTTTTTCTTTAATGCAGGGGTAAAATAGGAAAAAAGGGAAAAAAATCTTAGGGTGGCAACTCAGTATTTTAGGGTGGTCGGAATAGCCTCCCCCTTATGACAACAAAAAAGCCACATGTTTAACTTTGAGTTTGTAGCTGTGATGGAGTTATGGGCTGCTAAGGTAAATTAATTTGGATATCATATTATTAGGCTATCATTGGCCTTATGGGCTACTACTGGTATACTAGCTATTTCATTTTACCATATTGGGCTACTACTAGTCTACTATTTTTGTTTACCATATTGGGCTACCAAAAATAAAGAAATGTCCTTTAAATGGTCTTCTATCTACTATCATTAACTAATTTAAAATTTCTTCAAATATATTTAATCCTCCCTTGTGCTTCTTTTGGATATGTAGGATTAACATATGTAAGATAAGGAAATGATGAGTACAAAATCTAAGAGCAGATAATTTTAATGAAAATTATATTAGTAGTGCAGTTAATATGAAAATTTAATGACCCTATGCTTCCTATATATATTGACAAAAAGATTACTTTATTTATCATGTCCCATAATGCTCAACAATTCTTAGCGGCCTAACAGATATGGATAAATCCTTCTTTAAAATGGCTTGAGTCATGTAGTACTGTATGACTTTAATTTAAAATTTGGTCAATTACGAAAAAAAAAAAATTCAAATATCAAAATGGTCAATGAATTATACAATTAATTTGCATCAATAATGTTATAGATCCCAAAATTATAGCCCAAATTTGGATCCTAAATATTGTGGCAGTGCATGTGTCAGTGTATTACTTGTTGCAAAAAAATGAGTTTAAAGTGGAATAAGTTATGAATCTATGACACACTACCACATGTATTTAGGATTTAAATTTGTGATACAAAAAATGAAATAACAAAAAAAAGAATTGTAATAACAAAAGAAAGAAAAAAAGGAACTATACTAATTGAAAAAAAAAAAGAAAAAAAAAAAGGAATTTGTAGTTCCTGCCACTGTGTTAACACACTGTTGTTGTTAGCAATGTCCAATGTACATCATCAGTGATCAATTTTTAACAATTACATATAGGTCAATAACAACCACAAGCTGACATGTAATAATTTTAGATTAAAGTAACCAACTAACTACCATTAACGTTAGTCTACCATTATCACCATTGACTGTGTGATAGTCATTATTTTTTAATAGGTAAATGTGTGACAGTTATTGATTTTGAATTAGTAACTGTCACACAATTATCGTTTTTAAATTGGTGACTATGTAACAATCAACATTTTTTAGTCAAACCCTCCCTCTCTCCCTCCCGGTTGCATTGGTCAGTAGATCCCCATTAGTAGGAGGTGTTGATTCATCCTGCCTCTCTCCAGTTGCTAGCTGGTTTGGGTCTAGGCAGAGAAAGACAGATTTCTCACCACCGTACATCTCCAGACTGTAAAACGCATCTTACGGTTAATCACCAACACACACTCAGTATTTTAATTACATAATTAATTACAATACTTAAAAAAAAATAGAGAGAGAAGATCCAAAGAGAGTGGTGTTGTACTTTGGATACCAACTCAACCACTAAGAACATTTATTTGTTTAAAAAAAAAAACAAAAAGTTATTGAATTTAAAAAAAAGTCCACTTTGACTAATTTAGTATTTAGAAATATTTGATTGATTTTAATTTAATTTTCTATTTATAATTTCCTTCAATTAAACTTTGTTTTTCAAGTTTAATTCAATGAAATCTCTTCATCGATCAAATTCAATTGATCTTTGTTGAAACTTTCAACAACTCTTAGATATCTTTGGCTTATTAATATACGTTTTTGTTTTTCGAAATCAAAATGCCATTATTTGATTTGGCTCACTTGCAACTCATATTTTTTTTGCAACATATAATAAAAGCACGTTTCGAAATTTGATACATGACTCGAAAATATAAGGTCTATCACAATCTTTCATCTTTCATTTATAGTTTTTAATGTGTTTCAATGAAAATACCAAAATGGGATTATATATTATAACAAGCATTTTAAAAGTGTCAAGATGAACCATGGCGGATGATAATTAACATATAATGGGATTAATTTTTCCACATGCTAACAAATGTTTAAGAAGGTTGGAACATATCTAGAATAGTAAAACATATACATGTATTTGGTAGGAACCGTATAAAAAGCCACAATAAAAAAATACAAAATTACATTGGAATGGATCTTATTCAAATTAGAGTTTACATAAACAACCTGTTACAAACACAATGGATATTGCAATATCCAACATCTACGACTTCTAAAATTTAAATTAACAATATATTACTAACTAGTACTGAAATTATCAAAACTTCACTTATTTGTTTGTCTCCATTGTACTAATTAATTTATGTAACACTCAAATATTTTATAAATAATTATTTTTTCAAAATTAATTTTGAGATTTACAACAGCAAGCCACGTCTATTTGTCTTTCTTTACAAAAAGAATTTAAACATAACCTGCTATTGATCCAATTATTATATGTTAAATTTTTGTACAAATTTGAAAAAGAGTTTTTTAGATCGGTGAAACCTAAGTCCACGCTCGTTCAAATGACAAAAACAATTAATAAATCTTCTTATACAAAGAAATCACGGTCGAACCGAACACTTGATCTGGCCCAATGGTTCCTGATCCGAACCTAGTTTTGTTCAAAATCAAGTAATTAGCAAAACCCATTAGACAATATTGCTATTGCTACTTGCATCCAAGTGATACAACTCGAAATATTCAAATATTCATATCTGAGAGATAAAAGAGTGAAAAGAGGTTGATTGATTTACCAGTAAAAGAGAGCCATACAGAAAGCAGTAGTACGGCTCCCCAAAAGCATGACTAGTCATCACCATGGTTGTACTCTGCAGCAGCCTGTAGTCTTGTCTATGAATACATAGAAGATGCGGCGTACGACTATTACTATATATCTCAGGTCTACACATCTTGGAACCCTATCCATCTATTTATAGTAGTTTGTGGCTGTGATGGGATTATGGGCTGCTGAGGTCTATTTAGGTTTGCTATAATTGGGCTGTTACTATTGGGCTAGCATTTCTCATAAGTGCTAACCAAATTGGGCTACTTAAATCCTTCCAAACGTAGAGCATGCTAAACTTTTTTCTATTGTTCTTATCTTTATATATCTCAAGTGCGTCCACAAACTACAAAAATTATGGCACATGAATAAATTATCAAGTATCAACAATGGAATAAACATACAACATTCAATTAAATATATATTCATAAAATAAAACTTACCACATCGTCTGAATTCGCACCGCTTTGACGTCTCCTTTCGGCATCCAAAAACGAGACATAAAATTTGTTGCAAAAGGCGGCAATGTCCTTCCACCGTGATCTAATTGCGCCCATCGTTCTGCCCGTTGATGTGCCTAAATTACGTTGAAAAACAATGTAAACTTCGGCCCAGAATATATAATTTTTTTGTTGTGCACCGAGTTCCGAATTTGGAGACTTCTCTAGCCAAGCTTGAACTAGAGCAATATCTTCATCTTTGGCCCAACCAAGACCTCTAACCATATTGAATTCACTAAATTTGATGAAGATGTGGTGTAAAAGAGAGAAAGATGTGAAGAAAAAAATAAGAAGAATGAGGTTTATATAGAATTTTTGGTGTACTAGCCGTTATAAAATTAAAGGAAATTTTAAAAAAAAATTCTGAAATTTTTCGAAATTTTTTGACAATTTTTTCAATTTTTTTCTATATTTATTATTATTATTATTTTCAAAAATAACATTTAAATTTTATGGGCCGTTGATCTTCAACGACACACACATCTTGACCATTCATTTTGAAATGGCCCACAAGGCCCACCTTTTCTGGGCTATTGGTAGGGAGCCGTTACAAAATTATCTCATTTGGCAATTGATGAAGATACATGCAGGAGGTGCAGGAGTTGTCAGCTGATGTGGGAGTATCAACTTTAGATAGGGGTGGGCACGGTACGGTATGAACCCCATACCGATACCATACCGAAATTTTTATTTGGTACGGTATGAACATTTTTAAAACTGGTACCATACCATACCAGTGTTCTATGAATTCGGTATGGTTCGGTATGGTTTCGGTATATACCAATATTTTAAACTTCTTTTTTTTTTTTGTCAAAAAACAATATTTAACAACCAAAAAGAAATATTTTTCCCAACCAAAAAATAAAACAAAACCCAACCTGACAGTCCTTAAAGCCAAAATAGTTAAACCTTATGACTTATTACAAAGTACAAACAGTCAAAAACAATAGTAGTACTTAAGCCTTATGGCTTATTACAAGCAGTCAACACAAATACACAATGATAGTTAGTACTTAAGCCTTATGGCTTATTACAAACAACCAAAATAAATACACAATAGTAGTTGTTACAAGCAATAAACACTACTTAGTACTTGCAGGCTGCAACATCACCAAACAGTCTAAACTATTTTCCCTTTCCTTTTGCCTTGACTTCACTTGCATGTTCTACACAAAATGGAATACAACATAATTAAAATTCATTAATTCAATGCAAACTTTAAAAGCAAGCAACAAAGCAAAGCAAGTAATTATATTTACAAAACATTACCTGATTCTACACCTTCATAAAATTCAAGTTCTTCAATGCAAGGTTCATCCTCCAAGCTGGAAATATCATCCCCACTCAACCACTAGTTATAGTCTATAGACTTGCCCCAAATAGCCACTGATTTGGCAACATTTAATTAAAAAAAATATTAAATAATTAAATTATAAATATATCGGTACGGTACGGTATTTCTCGGTATTGAAAGTTTCATACCTATACCATACCGATTTAAACTCGGTATGGTACAGTATCGGTACGGTATATAATCGGTATTGTTTTTCGGTATAACGTCGGTATGGTACGGGTTCGGTTTCGGTATTTCGGTAATAAATGCCCACCCCTAACTTTAGACAAAGCTCCAGTGGGTCCCGCGGCTTGCCATCACGTGAATGAGAGAAGTGTTTAGTTTTTTATTTTTGGTGGGCCAGCATGAGTTTTGGTTTTGGGTATAGCTTATACCCAAAACTGGGGATAGGTTTTGGGGATTAAAAATTTTTGGGGTTAAGATTCCGGCCCATTGTACATGGGTTATACCCAAATTATATCCAAAAAATAGAATTGGGGATCAGATACAGCCCCCACTGTAGAAGGCCTTAGAGCATCACCAACCGTAGTTTATCTCTAAGATTAAATTTGAAGTTAATAATAGAAATATTTCAAACATATTTTCTATGGTATTAATCACTACTTTAACCATATCCATATTCTCCAATGCCAAACTCATTTGTTTTCTTATATAAACTAACAACTGCTCACCTCTTTCTCATCACGTTAAGCACACTGTTATTTTTATTTTAAAAAAAGTTAATATTATTATTTTTTTCTTTATTTTTTGTACATTATTAATGTCACATAATTTATTAATAAATTAAAAATATTTAAATATATTCAAATTTGGTCTCCTATTAAAGAGATCTCATTGAGATCTTTATGATGATATAGTTTTTATCAATAAAAAATTTATAAATAAAAAATTAGAAAAGAATAATTATAATTATTTAAAAATAATAAATGACATAGAAGGAAATAAGAATGTTTTAACTAAGAGGATAAGGATAATTACAGAATATTGGAAAATGACAATAAAATTGTATTAACAATTTCTTTTAGCCAAAAGTGGAGTTCAAAACTTTCTCACGCTAAAAATTTATTTGGGGAAGTGTGAGATAGCCTATGGGTGCAGCTCACCCAACTCTAAATTTGGGATTATGGAATACGGTTGGGATTATAACTGGTGCATGCCAATTTGTCCTAAAGGATTCCAAGTTCTTATTTTCATTCACCT
Organism: Dryas drummondii; assembly: GCA_003254865.1. NCBI lineage: Eukaryota > Viridiplantae > Streptophyta > Magnoliopsida > Rosales > Rosaceae > Dryas > Dryas drummondii. Next base: position 450,329 of record QANW01009228.1, on the reverse strand, counting down.
ACATATTCTCAAATTCTTATTTTCATGCAATTTCTCTACCTATTAGTTTCTCCTTTTACAAAAACTTGCTATTTTTTTTATTGATGTTCTTTTTGTTTGGAGATGGGTAGTTATAAACTTATAACAAAATAGTTTTAGGTAGTTATAAACTCCTGTTTGTTTGGCCGTAATGCTACAATTGGAACAAGTATTGTATTCTATTCCTTAACTATCTAGTAATGTAATGACTTTTAACTTTCCATTCTAATGTTTGGAACAATTTAGTAATTGAAAACATGGAATGATTTGTAATAGAGTAAATAATAGCACTTTTCCAATTTTATCCTTATCTTTTAACTTATCAAATTAGAGAGAGAAAAGAGAGAAGGAGTGACAGAGTGGGAGAGAAACTTTTGTATTGTTCGACAAAAAAAAACTCCCTATCGGATTAGTTCAAGGAATTTCAAGATAACAATAATTTTTTAATTTGGGCAATTATATCTTTTTCTTAATTAACCATCCTCTTTATCTCTTCTTGTGTTGATGATGAACCAGAAGTTTCTCTATCAATTGGTTATTTCCAGAATTAAAAGGATCTCGTCCCCCTCCTTCAATTGTTTCGAATATCGGCATCAATGGGTTTTTTGGTTTTCTCCAAAACAAAAAAAAAAACTCTTTTTTATTAATTTTTCTTCTTTCATGGAGGAGGGATGAGGTAGTATGGTAAGAGGAGAAATTATTCTGTAGAACCGATATATTAACACGTGGTATAACCATTCTATATATTATAATATGAGTGATTGTTATTAATATTATACCATACTAATATAAACATATCGTCCAATAATACCCTTACATGTTGGATTGGTTATACCACGTGGCAGTATATTAGTTATATCCTATAATTTTTTTGGTAGGAGGCATGACAGATTTGCCATGGAACAGAAAAATGGAGGAAGACGAGAGTGAGTTTTTATGTTTTCAGTTTTTTAGTAGTCATATAATGAGAGGGTATTTATTGTAATTTTACATTCCATTCCAGCTAGTGTAGGAATATAAATACCACCCCCCTTCGTGACGGATCCAGGAATTTGATTCCGGGGGGTCATAGTGTACACGGCGGGCAGCACTACAGCAAGGGTGACGGCTGGGTTGGGCACTTGGGCTCAGTGTGTGGCCGTGTGGGTTTTGCTTTTGGGAAAATGAATGAAAGGATTCGGGAATGACTAATGAGTGAGTATTGAGGAAGAGGCTGAAAGAGCACAAAGCCATTGAGCCACACACACGGGTCACTGCCTCACTGGGTCAGGAAAATTATTATTATTTTTTTTTAAATTCCTAGCTCAAAACTACGTCGTTTTGAGTAGAAACTTAAAAAAAAAAAAAACAGCCCGCAACCCTTAACTTGGCATTAGAGGCCCATTCTACCTAGTAATATAGTCCGTCAATTGTTCCAATAGACTACTACCATGTCATAATCCCCACTGTATCTTCCTACTCCATCACACACATAATATAGTATCGTTGCTTTATCCGCAGCGACAACAGACTGCATTGTGAATCGAAAAGCAAGATCACCTATGAGCTTCACCTTGGCGCGCTTTGTTCTCCACTTTGGGGTCTTCTCAGTAGCTGCAAGTAGCAGAAAAAACAATGGTCGTCTTATTTCAACCCTCCAACAAAGGAAATTTACTTCAACTGCCATTCCTACGCAACTCACTAGTCCAGCCCCCTCTTCTCTTCTCACTTTCTCTGTTTCTCAGTGAAGACTTTCATCAAACACCTGGAAGGCTGGAGCCCTGGAGGTTGCCTTCTTCACATCGGGGTCGGGGGGTCGCTGGTGTCGCCGTCCAGAGGTCCAAGCCTGCGTGCTCCGCTGTTCGTCCGTCCCTGACCCCCCTCCGGTATTTCAATTCCACCTCTTATCAGGAATTGAATTATGATCAACTAAGGTCAATTACTTAGTTCATTTCCCTTACAAGCCAGCCAAACACCATGTTTGGATAGAATGGGAATTGAATTCTCAGTCTTGCTCTAGATTCCGTCCAAACAAACAGGAGTTATAAGCCCTTACTTTAGTTAAATATGTTATATACAAGGAATAAAATTTCGGGTTTCGTTGAAATTTCGACGAAAATTTTGAAGATTTTTAAATTTCGACAAAAAGTAGACGGAAATGACGGAAATTGCTATCAAAATACGAAAATTTTGAATGAAACTTTACCATATGTTTATTTAACATATTATCTACTAAATTGATAAAAAAAACATTGAAGAAACCAAATTATATAGTAGGTTTTATGTGATATAAGATTACTATAATACACGCTGGAGACAAATACTGTTAAATAAAATTAGTATATTATTTATACTCTATAATCTGTACACTAAACCCTATGTATTTTATAATCTATATTCTATATTGTTTAGGATATGGTATATGATATTAAGGTTTAGGCCTTTTAGGATATTTTAAATTATTTTTTATATATAAATATATTATAGTTTATTAGTTTATGGTTTAAAAACAACTAAACGAAACTCCAAAACGGCCAAATAAAACTCCAAACCATTTTTTTTCTTTACAATTGCCTAAAGGCCCCAAACCCCAATCAATTCTAAACCTTTTAATTTTTTTTTTCCTTTTTTCCTTTTTTTTCTTTTCTTTTCTTTTCTTTTTTTTTTTCTTCTTTTTCTTTACTTCCTTTCCTTTCCTTTCTTCTCCCCCCGAGTCTCCAGTTCAGCAGCTACTGTTTTTTCTTTTTCTTCATCCTCTCTCTCTCTCTCTCTCTCTCTCTCTCTCTCTCTCTCTCTGTCGTCCCCCTCTGCCGTCGCCCCCCCTCCGTCGCCCCCTGCCGGCGCCGTCGCCCCCCCACCGTCCAAAAACCCAGATCTCAGTCTCACCGCCTGTCGCCCAGATCTGGTGGGGGAGATCTCAGTCTCACCGCCTGTCGCCCAGCTTCCCCCCGCCAGTCTCCCTGCTAAGGTTTCCATTTTTCTCCAAAAACCCAGCCTTCCAAAACCAAATCTCAGTCTCACCGATAATTTCGTCGAAATTATCCCGAAAATTTAACAAAAATGGGTTTCGATTTCGACACCCCAAAAAATCGAAATTTAACACCTTGGTTATATATAATTGTCGTTTTATTGGTTTTTTAAGAGTTTATTTAGGAGTGCTTCTAGTTGTAGTTGTTGTAGTACTTAGCATTTATGTTGAAGCACACACGATTTTCTTAAAATTCAAGTACTTCCTGTAAATCCAGTTGGAAGCACTTCTTGATGATGCTTCTCCCAAAAACACTAAAAAATGATCCTACAACCACATAATGCCACTTGTACACATGCAGTATTTGATAATTTAATGCATACAAAATGGGATATAAAATCAAAGAACAAGCAACAAAGAAATTGATAATTCACAAGGTAAGTTGGTGCACTACCCCATTATCCAAAGAAACTCCAACATTATTTATAACCTCTGCAATCTACTTGGCCAATCTTTTTTTTTTCCTTATTATTTTTTATGAGCCCAATAAGTAAGCACTAATTTGCACGCTGTTTAATTTCAAGAAAATGCTAAAACATCTGAAAAAGAGCATGGCCAAAGACAAATCCTTGATCCATATCAGGCAGGAGTGGTAGTTGAGACTGTAATGTGTTATTTTGGTCCCAATCTATTTCCATAACTCTTTTTTCATACCCCAACGGCCCAACACAATGAGTATTATGCTTATTGAATGAATCCTCATACAATGCCTTTGCCGTAATCAGGAGAGTAAACGCTTAGGCACTACTTTTGAGTCCTCACAATCTTTCATTCATAGTTTTAAAGCTTTTCAATGAAAATATCAAAATGCCATAAAATTAAAAAAATTAAAAAAAAAAAAATCCAAATTTTACCTTATCTCAATCAAAATATGAGCAGAAGCCATATACTCCTCAGGAGTGCAGTTATAACTCTACTCTAACAAGCATTTTAGAAGCAGCAATCACAAACTCATTATTTAAAATATGAACCTAGCTTTTCTTAAAGATGAACCATGACACTAGCAATATGCTCGTAAAGAACAGTTACAAGCCACACCACATGCTAACACCAATAATGCAAAAGAAGGTTACAGCCTATCTAGAATGACATATAATGCATGTATTGGGTAGGAATAGTACAAAAACTACAATTAAAGAAAGCAAATCACATTAAGATTAATCTTATTCAAATTACAATTTAAACATGTGCCTACAGATTCCAAATACACAAAATACACCAAACATAAACAACATTGCATATTCGGCATCTAAGGCTTGAATTAACAAGTTCCGCATCTAACTGTACTCCCTATGTCATGAGCGTCTTTCCTCTCTTTGTCACGAGCTTCTTTGAGTTTACACATGAGAACACAAAATGCTTCTTCTATCCAAATTCCATTGTTGTCTTATTGCAAAACTTTATAGCTTCTTTGCACCAATCAACTTGCATAAACTAAAACAAGAGACACTACAAGAAAAAAGAGTTTGGGGACGAACCGAGTTCCTCTTCCAAAGTCAAATTTTGTCGACAGTTTGGTCGCCCAAGCCTTTGGGCGACGAACAAGTAAATTCCGTCGCCCAAATATACCTGGGGCGACGAATTTGGTTCGTCTCCTGAAGAGACTTTGGGCAACAGACATATTATTCGTCGCCCAAAGTATGTTTAGGCGACGGAATTGTTCGTCGCTTAAACATACTTTGGGTGACGAAATTCTTCTTCCTCTCCCAAAGAATGTTTAAGCGGCGAAATGATTTGTCGCCTAAACATACTTTGGGTGACGAATTCCTTATTCCTCTCCCAAAGCATGTTTAGGCGGCGGAATTGTTCGTCGCTTAAACATACTTTGGGTGACGAAATTCTTATTCCTCTCCCAAACCATGTTTAGGCGACGAAGAATTCCGTCGCCTAAACATACTTTGGGCAACAAAATTAATTATTCATCTCCCAAAGAATGTGTAGGCGACGAAATTTATTATTCCTCGCCCAAAGAGTGGTTAGGCGACGAAATTGTTCGTCGCCTAACACATATTTATTTTATTTAAATTACATATTTGAATTTAATATTTTTTTTAAAAAAATCTTTATTCAAAAACTATATAAGACAAAATTAATAAATTTATATATCCAAATCCCCATACAAAGTAGCAACAATTTAATACTATATGCAAATATAATCGGTACAAACAATCACTAATGGCTCCCTAGGTCAGTAACATCATCGGCACCGGTGGAGGAGCCTGGCATGCACTGGTCAATGTTTGGTGGCAGCACAAACCCAGGTATGATCCTAGCCAACTGGCCGAACATCTGCTCCATCTGATGCACCTTACTCGTCTGATGTGCATCTGCCGCTCTCGATTCTTCTAACTGACCCCTCAACAGCTGCACTTCAGTGGACAGGTTGACGAATTCTGCAGATGGCTGAGACGAAGATCCGGCGCTGAGATCACGAACCCGACCCGCTCCCATTCCGCGTATCTCCCTACCACGCCTAACACTTAATGTCTCCGTCATAATACGAAGACCGGCATCGCGATCGGGGATTGAGATTGACTCTAACAGAGTGTCCGGAGGGTACTGGCTGGCCACCTCCTCTAAATAACTCGCCTTCTTGGCGAGCATTTCAGCCTTCAAAATGTTATACGCAAGTTAGAAATTAGGAAATTAAATACAAATATAAAAAATTGTGAAATAAAACTAAAATATAAAAAACTAACGTGCTTCGTCATGCCCTTCTCGTTGTCGGGTCGACCATAAACATCCCCGTAGTTATCGAGCTTCGAAAATTGCGAACAAGTCTGAAAAAGAATGTAATGTTGACAAAAACTTAAACAATACTAAAGAATATATATATTCAAATTAAATAATGATGCACCTGACGATACGACTCCACTCGGTATGAGAAGGGCATCGAACCACCATGATGATCAATCCTTGCGGGTGCTTTCCGATTCTTAAGATTGGCATTCGACTTCTTCTGTTAAATATTAAGCGGCAAATTGTAAATGCATTAGTGCATATACGATAAAAGAATAACAAAAGAAAAAAGATTTTTAAAGTCTTAAAATGATATAACATACCAAAAATTCCGGACTCTGAAAATGAGTGCACAACCACTGCCACTGATCAAGCCGAGATGCCATCTCCAAAGGAGGGCTGGCCAATGCCTCATCTGCCGATCCAAACATGTTATATTCTCTGTGCAGCTCGTGCTTCCATTGTGTGTAAACTTTTTTTAATAACTTCTCCATATACCTAGCTACATCCGGATCCTCCATCCGAATGTCATAGTTTACCTGAAAAAAATAAATATTAAATTGTTAGGAATGATCAAATTCATCATTTTGTATTAATCGAAATATACTCACTGAAATGGAACCCATAATGCTCCTCTTGATGGCGTCATCAACCTTTTCCCAACTGGGGAAAAGCATGGGGCAGTCGGCACGGATAATCGCCCCGACAAAGGAAGCGAAAGTACTATGGATCTCCTTGCTCGGTCGTAGGTGATCTTTCTCAAGAACGATTCGAATCCTCGCATTCGTCTTGCGTGTGATTCGGGACGCCTTCAACCCTCTACTTATCCCTCTCATGTTTTTGGTATCTAGAAAAACAAATATAACATATTAATTTAACATTAATCTTATAACATCTAAATAAAATTAAACCTAAACACTAGTGCTGTGAAAACATTTTTCTTACTCTCTGATGATGAGGTAGTATGAGTGGATGATGCAACATTATCATATGCACCATAACGGTGACCACGTTGGGCCCTCCGTGCCGACTGAATCGCAGACCCAGTACTGGATGAGAGATCTGGGGCTATCGCCGGGGTCGATTCGCCCTGGACTGTGAGGTCGGGCTGTACTGCAGAGGCGGGCTGTGCTGCAGGGGCGGGCTCTGATGATGAGGCAGTAGGCTGCAGAATTGTTCGAGCATCCGAGGAAGTCAAAGCATAAACTCTCGGTTCACCATGATAATACCATGTCGTATAGTTGTGTAACATTCATATTTCACCAAATGAATTCTGACTTCACGCACTGTCTTCCATAAAGTGTTATTACAATTCTGGCATGGACACTTTATATTATTCTGAGCATTGACATGTTCCTGTGCAACTTGGATAAATGACTCGATCCCATATAAATATTCATCATAAACACGATTCGTATTACGTATCCACTGTCGGTTCATGATGCCTGTTTCCATATTACACGACAATTAGAAAAAGATTCGTCACCTTTCTTCGTCTTCTTATGCCTCCGGTAAGGGCCCTATCCCATTCTAGAATGCACATATGTGTCGTGGTTGTTGGCTCTCACGACGTAGTTTCAATCTGGGAAAATTTCGGCAGCATCTCCCAATGGTTCTCCAAGTGCACGACGTAGATATTTAAAACAAATATCTAGTATGCACTCGAAGAACACATAGGGAGATGTTGCCAAAATTTTCCCAGATCGAAACCACATCACATGAACTGCTAAACACAACACATAATTGTGCACTCCCAAACTGTCCATGGGTAATTTGGACAATTCAAGAATCATATTGGAGCGCAGTCACGCCCAGCGTCCATGCGCGCGTCCAACAGACTCTCGAAAGGGTCTAAGGTGAATTTAAGTTGAATGTACAAAGTTATCCACTGATAACTTCGCACGACTAGTTAAATGTATAAAGTTATCGACTAATAACTTCGCTCAGGCGCTTTATGCCACATGACTTAACCTAGTACTCGAGGAGTGCTGGACTACGTCATCGGAAATTTTGCAATTACAACTAAATTAAATGTAACATACAAACTAAATTATAATTAATTTAACAATATATATACAAGCATACAAACAAACTAATAAATTTTAGCATTTAAAAACATACAAATTAACTAATCAATTTTATAATTAATTTTAACATACAAACTAATTCGCTAAAAAAGTTTAATACAATTATATATGAAACATTAAATACTAAATCATACAAAAACTTAACTAAAAGATAGATTAAACACATACCTCACAAAAAATGCAATTATCCTTCACAAAAAATGCAACACTATACTTCCTTCACAAAAAGAACAAATCATTGTCAAATATTAGTTCAAACTCAATCTAAATTCAGATTTCACAACCAAACTACTAAATTAAAAAAAATCCACAACATAAATTAATTACCACAACAAATTTATGCAAAATCCACAACAAGTGCAAATTGTCCAATCATACAAATGTAAAATCCACAATATTAGAAAAAAAAAACATAAAATAACAATCAATAATTAAAATAACAAAAATTGAAAA
>QANW01009228.1:385253-441991 GCA_003254865.1 Dryas drummondii | reverse complement strand
AAAAACTTTACCTTGGGGAGGGGGCTTTCGGTGAGCTGGGAGGGGGGGGGGGGTGGGTTTTTGGTGGGGGGTAGTGGGTTTCGGTGTACTGGGGGGGTGGGTTTCGGAGGGTGGGTTTTCGGTGCAGGAGATGAGTTTCGATGGGGGGTGGGTTTTCGGGATGAGGAAGGAGGGAGGAAGGAGGAGGACGAGGTGGGTTTTTGGGATGGGGGAGGAAGGAGGAGGGAGGAGCGAGAGTTGAGAGAGTTGAGAGAGATGAGTGACGTACAGTGAAACCCAGCAATCTGGGTATAGAAATTAAAAGACTTTGGGCGACGAACATGATTCTGTCGCCCAAAGCACCTTTAGGCGAGGAATACATGATTTCGTCGCCCAAAGTCATTGACTTTAGGGTGCCGTTTCATCCCGCCAAAATTTTAGACTTTGGGCGACGAATAGTTCGTCATCCAAAGGTATACTTAGTCGCCTAAACACAATTTTATGTATGAATCATGGTTGTTCATATGTTCGAGCTCCGATACCAAACTTCTATATCTCCAATTAACCTAATTTTTGGAGGAATGATCTTTGAGTGGAAAACTAATAAATGAACGCTTCGGATCGTTGAAAACACGATCGAGATATAAGGTTCTACATATAAATGAATGGATATTACACTTAAATAATAAAATTCTATTAACTATTTCGTTCAAACCTTGTCGATTCAATAATTGTGAAAACTATAACGTAATTACAACAATCATAATCGTTCATTATCTATGTTCATACTTAAAGATAATCCTACAAAATATCGGCTCAATTAGAGTTCATCTAGTCGTTCGATTATCATTATAAAAACCATGATCCTTCATACACACTAAATGCTAAACCTAACTTCTATTTCTCCGATTGAGATAATGTTTTGTATGAATGATCTTTGAGTGGGGGACCAGCCAATGATCGGTTCGGATCGTTAAAAACATAATAGAAATCTGAGCTTCTACATATAAATACACTTGAAGAGTAAAATTCTATTAGCTTTTTCGTTGAAACTTTAGCGATTCAACAATTTGTGAAGACTACAATGTAATTTCAACGATCGAAGCCGTTCATTTTATTCGTCTATACTAGAAGATCATCCCTGCAAAAAATCGGCCAAATCGGAATTCATCTACTCTTTTGATTAGTATTAGAAAATTCCTGATCGTTCATAAGTTCAAGCACCGTTACCTAACTTCTACATCTCCGATTGAGCTAATTTTTTGATTGGATGATCCTTGAGTGGGGAATTAAAAAATGAACGGTTCGAATATTTGAAAATACGATCGTATCGTATGCTATTACATATAAAAAATTGTAAACAAAAAAGTATTAGAACTTTGGGCGAGGAACTTAAAATTTCATCGCCCAAAGTGACCTTGGGCGAGGAAACGTTAAATTCGTCGCCCAAAGTCACTTTGGGTGACGAAATTTTAAGTTACTTGCCCAAACCATTATTACAAAACGATCATTCCTGCATTTGAGCTCCGATATCAAATTTCTACATCTCCAATTGACCTAATTTTTCGCAAGAATAATCTTTGAGTGAGAAACTAATAATGAACGGTTCGGATCATTGAAAACACGATCGACATATGAGATTCTACATATAAATGAACGGTCTTTACACTTGAAGAATAAAATTCTATTAACTCTTTCGTTAAAACCTTGTAGCTTCAATAATTGTGAAGACCACAACGTGATTATCACGATCAGAGCCATTCATCATATACGTTCATACTCAAAGATAAACCCTGCAAAACATCGGCTCAATCGGAGTTCATCTACCCGTTCGATTATTATTATAAGAATCACGATCGTTCATACAACCTAGACGCCAAACCTAACTTCTACATTTCCAATTGAGATAATTTTTTGCATGCATGATCTTTGAGTGAGGCACTAAGAAATGATTGGTTCGAATCGTTAAAAACACAATAGAAAAGTGATCTTCCACATACAAATACACTTGAAGAGTATAATTCTATAACTTTTTCGTTGAAACTTTGTCGATTCAACAATTCTGAAGACTACAATGTGATTTCAACGATCGGAGCCATTCATTTTATTCGTTTATACTCAAAGATCATCCTTGCAAAAAATCGACCAAATCGAAATTCATCTACTCGATCGATTAGTATTAGCAAATTCTTGATCGTTCATACATTCGAGCACCGTTACGTAACTTTTACATCTCCAATTGAGCTAATTTTTTGCAATGCTGATCTTTGAATGAGAAATTAAAAATTCAACGGTTTGGATCGTTGGAAACACGATCGCATTATATGAATAACCTACATATAATTGTACAAAAAAAAAGGCAATGAGACTTTGGGCGATGAACATACAAATTCCTCACCCAAAGCCACTTTAGGCGACGAAACATGCTGTCGCCCAAAGATGTTTCGTCGCCTAAAGTGACGTTGGGAGAGAAATATGCATATTCCTCGCCTTTGGGCAACGAAATATGTTGTCGCCCAAAGTAACTTTGGGCGAGGAACATGCATATTCCTCGCCCAATTTATTTGTCAACCACCATTCTGGCGCGAGTTTAGGCGACAAAATGATGTCGTCGTCCAAAGTGTATTTAGGCGAGAAAATAGCATTCGTCGCCCAAACCTATATGAGATTAGGCGACAAATTTTCTTGTTCGACGCCTAAAGTTTCTTTAGGCGACGAATCGAGGTTCGTCTTCCAAAGGTTCGTCGCCCAAATATGTTTTTCTTGTAGTGAGATGTGTTCATTTCGACATCAATAGCGTCTATTATGAAGAAGAATGCAGCCTTCCTATTGGTAGTGCTCCATTCCTCAAACTGCTCAAATTAGGAAGATGGCAAGTATAGAGCACATAATCACAACCTTTATAGCTAAAAGAATCATGCATCATTGCTTTGTCCTTACAGCAAAGGTAGAACACCAAAGCCTAGGGACATGGGCAGTGGTGGCACCGTGTGACCTGGAGCAGATTAAGCAATAGGAGTTTGCCTTTTAACAAGGCACTAGGAGAACCCAGCAAGTCGTTCTTTTCAAGAGTTATGAAGTCGCTTTATCCAAGACTTGAGAGAGTCATTTCAAAAATGGGGAAAAGTGAGCCACAATCATCTAGACTAAAATCAACAAAATTTTCAGGGGTAATGGGAGGGGGAATGATATGCTCATAATCTGACGGTAGTAACTCATATTTTTCCATGCTATACAAAGACTTCTTAGGCTTTCCCTTCTTGTTGAAATCATACAACGCATACGTTGTCACATAACCTACTGGATTGCCCCTGTAGAAGATTTCTTTATGTGATGTAATCACCCACATTGAGGTATTGATTTCATATGAGTTAACCAAACGGTTTGGAACATTCTGATACTGATTAGTTTTGACTTCATGGGAGATGTACCAAATTGGTTTTGAATTCGAGGGGACCTAGGATTGTAGACAAAATGAAATCTTCAGCCACTAGTGACAATGCCAACATTTTAGGGGGGTGTCCCCAACTCAGATTTTAAAAGAGTTTAATGGATTTTAAAATCTATAGAATCTATCAAAATCCAAAGGAATTGAGTGGAATTCTTATAGAGTTTGTTATGTGTAAAAAATGGATTCAAATCCAACCAAATCCATTAAAATCCTTTACTTAATGAAATCCATAACTTTTTTAAGATACCTGGATTTCATTGGAATCCATTAAAATCTAAGTTGAGGACACCTAAAGTTCATTAGAATCCATTAAAATCTAAATTGAAAACACCTAGATTTCATTGGACTTTTAAAATCCAATGAAATCTAAGTTGGGGACACCCCCCTTAATGTCGGTGGCCTATTTATGTACAATCAAACAGCTTGAACCGAAAGTGTTAACATTAGAGTCCTATCAGCTTGAATGTAACTTTGCTAGACTAGAAATTTTCTAACTCGTGGAAATGGAAACATAAGCAACATAAGCCAACTAAGGTGCAATCATAGTATCCACATGGACAGATTGCCTTCATTCATGGGTGCCAGAAATTTTCTTTCTCCTCAGTTGAGGTTTATTCACTATCCAAAATATCCGACGATAGTTAATCGCCTTCTTATACAGAGAAATCACGGTCGAATCTCGGAAAATTTATCTCCTATGAATATGAATTTCATTCCAAACATGTGATTTAAAACCAAATGTTTCTTCTGTCCTAATATTTCGTGATCTGAACCAAGTTTTGTTCAAACTCAATAAAAGAGCATAACCCATTAGATGACATCCGCTGTAATTATTGCAAATTGCTACTAATTGCATGCATCTTCAAATACTCATGGATCGTGGTATGAAAGATGAAAGAGTGAAAAAGGAGTTGATAGATTTACCAGTGAAGAGGAATGGCACTCTTCCAATTAATCGAAATCGTTGTACCCTGCTGCAGGTCTCCGGGTAAGTGAAGACAGGTTATGCGGCGGATGACTATCTATATCTAGGTTGTCTGAATCCTATCATCTATTTAACTTTGCAGTTTTTGCTACTATTATGCCACAATTGGGCCTTATTGGGCTGCTGTTATTTCTTGTATTTTGTCTGCTAACCATATTGGGCTTATAAGTGGATAGGCTATGTTATAGCTTGTGCATGCGTGTTGGCATACGTAATAGTTGTTTTAGGCACTTCCATGTTCTCTGTTCCTATTTCTAATTCATTTTCGTGTATTTCCGCGGCTAGCTATTAGTTTCTCATTTTTTAGATGGGTAATTTTTATTTTTATTTTTGCCCTGATTTAGATGGGTAGTTATAATAAGTTTTAGAGGAGAAAGGCATGATTTTATCTGCTCAACAAAAAATTTTTTGCATGCAAGGAGAGGACCTTTCCACGTATCTAATTCCTCATCTATATTACTATATTAATTAGTAGTGCACTTATTACTCAATACTTAGACATTGTAGACAAACCCTATATAGGAGGAGCCAATTCTTATTCGATCAGTCTGCCAATTAATCGAAATCATTGTAACCATATGTCTCTCAGGATTTGTAATCAAGAATGGGTTGAAGATGACCCTACTTGGTTATCTGATCAACTTACTTCTGATATTAACTATAAAAAGAACAACCATTCGAAGAAAGAAAATCTACGCTTCCTAGATTGACCAGATTCTTTACCATATTAAATATCAGATAGCTTTGCTTAATTATGTCTTGGAACAATCTCAAGATTCACGATCCCTATAATATATGAAGAAATTTTGCTTCAAGTTGGTTGTTTTAGTTGTCACTCTGCTCATGGCACCTTGAAACTCACTCCTGGAAAATAAAAATAGGCCAACGAACACTTTTGATTTATGTGTTTTAAATCATTTTTCACTTTAGTCATTTTTCCTGTGGTTTACTTTAGTTTATAATTAAGACCGAATTCGGAAAATCTCTCAATCTTTTCGATACGTTGATGATGCGGCAGCACCAAACTTTGTGTGAAATAACCAAAATAGATACTTATAATATACTAGGCACAACCAAATAACCCATTATTTAATTCTCTTTTCTATTTTATTTAATAAAAACTCCTAAACGATCAATTTTGTTGTCAAAGCCAACTTCTTATATATTGAACAGTGCCGTAGAACGTATAATAAGTAAGAACTAATTTGCACACTATTTAATTTCAAGAAGATTCTAAAACATTTGAAAAGAGCATGGAAAAAGGCAAATGCTTTGTCCATATCAGAAGTGGTAGCTGAGACTGTAATGTGTTAATTGGTCCCAATATATTTCCATATCTCCTTTTTCACACCTGAACACAACGATTCTTATGGTTGATACACAGTATTATTATTGAATGATAAGCAGTAATATATATATATATATATTTATATCACACGCTTAGGCACTACTTTAAGGTCATCACAAAATTCATAGTTTTAAAGTTTTTTCACTGAAAGTATCAAAATGGCATAAAAGTAATAAAAAAAAAGATGCAAGTATTTACCTTATCTCAATGAAAATATCCGCAGAAGCCATACGTGATACGCCTTTCAAAAATGCTATTATATATAACTTATTCTAAGTTTCTAACAAGGATTTTAGAAGCAGCTAGCAACCACTAACTCATCATTTAAAATATGAAACTTTTGTAGATAACTTAGAGATGAACTTTTGCAATATACTTGTAAATGATAGTTACAAGCTATGCCACATGCTAACACCAATAATGTAAAAGAAGGATACTGGTCATCTACAATGATAAATCATAATTTATGTATTTGGCGGGAATCATATAAAACCCTACAATTAAAGAATTCAAAATCGCATGATCTTATTCAAATTACAATTTACACATATGCCTACAGATCCCAAGTACACAAAATACACCAAACATAAACAACATTGCCATATCATTTTTTTTCCTAACTCGGAAGTTATGTTCCGAGGTTGAGGTTTTCAATCATACCCTTATGAGAGAAGGATGCATGGAATTATCAGATTAACCAATCTTCCTTCACGACTTTCTCTCTGAATTTTCCCGGCTTGAGCATACTCTATAACTTGAAGATGTCCATCTCAACTATCTTCAACCAGTTTTCAACTGAAAGCTTGACTATATTTGGATATTGCTCTGTGATAATTATCCACCCTCATTCAAATGAGAAAAGCAATTAATTGATCTCCTTCTTTATACAGAGAAATCATGGTCGAATCTTAGAAAAAGTATCTCCTAACAATATGGATTTCATTCCGATCATGTGATTTGAATAACCAAATGTTTGGTCCTGCCTAATATTTTGTAAAGAGCATGGCAAAAGGAAAATGCTTTGCCCATATGAAGAGTGGTATTTGAGGCTGTAATGTGTTATTTTGGACCCAATCTAGCTATTTCCGTATCTCTTTTTCGACAACCGAACACAATGATTCTTATGCCTTTTAAATGTATCCTCTTACCATGCCACAATGATTCTTATGCCTTTTAAATGTATCCTCTTACCATGCCTTTTCCGTTTAATGAGAGTAATTTGGAAAATAAGCAGCATCAAACCCTTACGCAATAATTTAAGGTCATCACCATCTTTCATTCATAGTTTTAAAGTTTTTCTATGAAAACATCAAATGGCATTAAAAAATAAAAAAGTGATATAGGTTTTACCTTATCTAAATGCAAATGTCAGCAGAAACCATGCATACACCTTTCAGTTACAAGCTAAGCCACATGCGTTGACAAAGAATGTTAAAGAAGGTTAAAGCCTATCTAGAATGATAAACCATAATCCATGAATTTGGTAAGAATCATATGAAAATTACAAAATCACATTGAAATTGATCTTATTAATTCAAATTACAATTTACACATACGCTCACATGTCCCAATTACACAAAATACACCAAACATAAAAAACATTGCAATATACAGCATCAAAATAACAAGTTTCACACCTAGTTGACTTACTTATAATTAAGTGGTCTTGCATCAAAATTCCTTCACCACAAGTAATCCCTTTGGCACAAGCTTTATCTGTCGAGTTTCATGGTTGATTCTCCTATTGGATAAAGAGTGTCAATTTGAATGAGAGTTGATCACATCTGCCTTTGTAGGCTAAGAATAAAATGTGCTTCTTGTACCATTGAAGGAAATAAGGGCTTTTCTATTTTTCAACTTGATCAATTGCTCCTCTGCCATTGCCTGTCATTTACGAAAATTATATAGAAAAATAACCCAGCTAACTCAATTTATGCGTTGGTGCATTTCCAATATGGACGATTAGAATTTTTTCCTATGTGATATTGCGTACTCCCTGCTGGCAGTGAAGTCTTCTTATACAGAGAAATCGCGGTCGAATCTTAAAGAAATTATCTACTAAAAATATGGGTTTCATTCCCAACATGAGATTTAAATAACCAAATGTTTCATCTGGCCAAATTCTTCCTGATCTAAACCAAGTTTTGTTTAAACTTAAGAAAAGAGCATAATCCATTAGATCACATCCACTGGTATTATTGTTACTGCTACTTGCATACATCTCCAAATGCTGAAAAATCGTGGTCAGAGACTCAGAGAGATGAAAGAGTAAAAAGGAGTGGATAGACTTACCCCTGAAGACATTTGTAGGACATCACCATCGTTGTAGTTTGAACTATGTGGGTGAGTGGAGTGGAGACAGAGGCAGTGGTGGAGGACTATTTATAATTTTATCTTGGTAGCTACATTGAACCCTGTTACCTATTTACCTGTTTAACTTTGCAGTATGATCATGGGCTTCAATGGTGGTCTATTTGGGGATCCTATTATTGTGCTATCATGGCCTTATGGGCTACTTCTCGGAATCTATGACCATAAGTTTCAAGGCTTTCTTATCCAAATACCACTTGTACTACAGGGGGTGTGCTCCTATATCACTCTAACTTTTTTCTTGCCACTTTACCACATTAAAGTATTAATATGTGTTAATATGGCACCTGTCATCAATTTTCGTCAATTTTTATGTTAACAGGAAGGGTAATATTGTCAATTTATATTATAAAATATCTGAAAAAAAAAAAACCTAAAATCCAAATACACTTAAAAAAAAAAAACCGAACCCAACCAATCTACCCTCACCCTCGACGCCGACCCATCCCCGACGATGCCGGCCTCCCTTCCTCTCCTTCCCCCTCTCTTCTTAATTATACTTAAGGCCAAGCAAACTAGGAAGTTTGAGAAAAAGTTGATAATTTAATAAAAAAATTGACTATAGATGTCACATTGACACATATTGATACTTCATGTGGTAAATTGGCAAGAAAAAAAATTTGGGTTGTACGAGAGCATACCCCATATAGTCCAAGTGGTATTTGGATAAAAAAGCCTAAGTTTCAATATAAAACTGTGTAGATATAAAACAAAAAGATTGTCCTCTTCTTATCCCCCATTTTTCATCCTTCAACTTCACTACATTGAAAAATAATTTAAAGGGCTGGCATTCTATTTTTCACACAAGCTTTCAATAGGGCCCACTTTATATAGGATTTCAATAATTCGAACCGTTTATTTTTTAGGTTTTCATTAAAGGATCATTCTTATAAAAAATTAGGTAAATAAGAAATTATTTACCTACAAAGATTATTGTTTTTGTAAAATTTAGTTTTATTATTTGTTTTATTATTTTTCATTTTAGAATTAATTATTAGTTAGTTTAATTTAGAGTGTTGCTATTTGCAAACCTTTTTTTTATTATTTTTTTTTCACACACTTTTCTCCTTTTTTCTTATTTCATACCCCCACACTACTCTCACAATTAAATTTTCTCATATACACACTTCTCTCAATTACCATAATATCCCTATTTTAACCATTTCACAAACTTTCTCACTACAACACATCCCATCAACTCAGACAAAAAAAAAACAACACACACCCAGCCCCTCCCTCACCCGACCACCTCCCTCCCCCCTTCACCCAAACCACCTAGCCCCCTTCTCTCTCTCTTTCTCTCTCTCTCTCTCTCTCTCTCTCTCTCTCTCTCTCTCCGAACATCCACCTTGAAAAAAAAATTGCAACTGGTTTAGCNGGGGGGGGGGGAAGTAGGGCGGGGAGAGAGAAAGAGGAAAGGCTGGGGTTGGGGTTTGGTTTCGGGGAGAGAGAAAGAGGAGGGGATAAGGGGTTTCGGTGGTTGGGGATGGGTTTCGATGGGGAGAGAGGAGATCGAGGGAGGCAGCGGGGAGGTCGCAGGTCTTGAAGCCAGACAATGACATAGAAAGGGAGAGGAGAGAGGGAAATAGAGAGAGAGGGGTGGGCCAAGGTGGTCGTCGGGGTGGTTTCTGTTGAGCTTGGGTTTGGGGTGGGGGGTGCTATGACAAGGAGAAAGTGGGAAGGAGAGATGGGCAAAGAGAGAGAAGGAGAGATAGAGGGATGAATGTTTTGGGTATTTTTTGTCATTTCACAAATTAAGTTTTTGTTGGTGTGCAAAAAAAAAAAAGTGTGCAAATAGCAACACTAGTAATTGATTAGTTTATTTTTTAGAGAAATAGACACTTTTACCTTTAAAATTGATCATGTGTTTGACAAATAATCAGTTTTAATGAAACTTTTGACAGAATTGACAGAATTTCTTTAATTGAAACATTTGGTTAATAATTGTCTTTAATTAAATCAAAATGAAAACGAGATTCTTAACTAAAAAATGGGGTATAGTAATTGTTCTTTTGCTATAATTTTTCCAAAAAATAATATATTCTTAAAACTCATACAATGGTCAAAAAGTGGATATATACATCACATGTATAGTGCGTACGCGAGAAAAACCTGCGTCTAACAAGCACCATGCGACCGCTTTGTACCCTAAAGCGAACCTAGAACTTTCAGAACAACCACGCGATAACAGACAACACAAAACGAGCCCTGCAACCTTGCAGCTGTTAGAGAGTTAGTGACACATAGGGAATGTATAACTTTGCATTACATCATACAATGTTATGCGTTTTTCTATTCATTGTCACTTTATTTTCAACCGAATGTTCTGATTTTTACATGATATCAGAGTAGACAATTTATGTATCAGGCCTAAAAACCACACATGATACCAGATAACCAAATATAAACTGTACACTGTACATATATTTAGCTAAAGTCATACTACACAAAATATTGATAAATATATGATATAATGATAAATAAAACCTTCTTGATCACTGATCAGTATTTCTTTTAACGAGCATGGTAAGTAAGCAGTAGGCACACGCAGACCCTGTAATTTCAAGAAGTTGCTAAAATATTTGAAAAGAGCCTGGCAGATGCTCTGTCCATATCAGCAGTGGTAGTTGGGCATGTCATATTTTTGTTCCAATATATCTCCATTTCTGTTTTAATATTGTAGAGTGCTCTAGATGATTCATTTCTTTCAACTTCAATTCTATGGTTTCAGTTGAACCAATGATTTTGTGGTTGTTGGTGATACACAGCTGTCCTCTTAAGTACCATTGTGACTCCTTTGAATGTGACCTATAATCTGTTAGTGTCAAGCACATTGGTTGAACATTTAAGCTCCACTACCTCAAAAAAATAAAGTCCAAAAATAAGGAGCTTAGATATGGGTTCTCCCAAACCCTTAGCCAAAATGTCATCCTCAAAACCATTAACTCTAACCTAATTAGATAGCTTTGGTTTAAACAAATTTCCAGCATTTTTTTTTGCCTGAATTAGCTGGCTTAATTTGGACTTTTCCAACAATGTGTAAGCTAGCTACACAGAGTAAAAGAAAATTCCTAGACAAAGACAATTAATCATATTGAGATCATACTGATTCCCAAAAGCAGTACTTGTAGATCATCCTTTAATTAATATTCTCAGCTTTTCAGTATACTATTCAGTATCAATTGTGCCACAATGTTAAGAACTATAAAACAAATGAGATGACAATATTTTAAGCAGTGCAAAGGTGCAAAAAAAATTATAATTGGAGACCATTTTAGCAAATAATCTAGTATTCTCAGAAGAGCCTCTATATAGTTTAAACCTTTTCAAGTAAACCATAAAGCTTGGAGTTCAAAGTCAGTAGTTTCAGATTTATATCCAGGATCTCTCTTTCTGTGTATATAATAATATGTTACAAAGACAAAAGAAGAAATTGTGATTTTACAGATTAATTCTGGGGGAAAATAATGGTTCAACTTAATTAGGAATTATGGAATTCTTTTCCTTTCCATACCTTGTGAATGCAAATCTCCCTGTTGAAATCGATCTCTTCAACCCAAGAGGACCCTTTACCAAGCTGAAAACTCCACTTCTAAGGTTGGATTTGCAATTCTGTTCCTCAACTCCTTTTGAGGATCCAATTTCCATAGAAAATTGGAAATTTTCCAGAGAAAATGGGATACTTTCCATAGAATTAAATGGACCATCTTCCATACAAAATTGGACAGTTTCCATCTGATTTTCCAGGTCCTCATCAACATCATCATTATCATCATCACCTTCTTCACTAGAATGTGAACCCAATACATCAGCAATGGAAACACAGCCTTGTTGAGATAAAGAAGAATTCAAAGACACTGATCTCCTGAACTGCTGGATCCCATCTTGTCTAATCTCAACAATGTTCTCTCCATTTTCCAAGTCACCCCTCTCTCTAAGACCTTGAGTACTTGTGGTCTTTGGAACAACATCATGATCATTTGCAAGACTAACAACCTCTTCCAAATCTTGAACCACCATCAAAACACTTCCATTGCTCCTATGTTGGTACTCTGAAGCAGACACATTTGATTCTTGCTGTGGATTCTCTTCAACAGGAGGCAGCACTTGCTGATGATGAGGAGGCACCAAAGTAGCAATGGCAGGAGGAGCAACAGCAATGTTGGCGCGGCAGAGCGGACAACTAGAGTGAGATTTGAGCCAAGTATCAATGCAAGGAACATGAAAGGCATGGCTGCACTTTGGCAATAGCCTTAGGCTCTCATTGTCTTCAAACTCACTAAGGCAAACTGAGCAGTCTGTGCCTTCCACCAACCCATCACCTCTCTTGTACTTGTGAACTGTGATGGACTTGATGAGGGACTCTTCCAAACCACTTGTAGAGCCTTGCCATGACTCACTATTACTCGCTTGGTTCGGATTATTCGCATCCATTTCTAAGTCTCTAGAGCGATTGTTCCGGCCTCCTCGCCGGCAGTACTTGGAGATGATGGTGTAGTATGTGATTAGAATGAATGCACTTGCCAAGATGCCGATGACTGCTATGATGAGAGGAGAGAAATCTGTGGCAGAAGAGTTATTGTTGTCATCATCTTCATCTCCAAAACCAAAAGAAGGGGGAGGAGGGACAATGATGTAACACCATTGTGGACAGTACAGGCTGCAAATTCCTTGTGAACAGTCCTTGTATGTCTCATATGGTGCCCAAGGATTTTTGTTGCCTGCAGAGCCCATATGACCAAATTAGAAACCTGAATGACCACACTAGCTACCAGATCTTGGCAAGTACTCTTTTCTTTGCTCACTTTTGCTTTGCTTCAATATATGCTAATTTTGCCTCAAAAGAAATGGGGGGGGGGAGAGAGAGGAGGAGAGAGAGAGAGAGAGAGAGACTGAATTCCACGGGAAAAAGANAACACACACACACACCCATCCTCTCTCCGGCACACACCCATCCACCGGTGACCACCCCAGCCCCATCATAGCACCCCACCCCCGTGAGTAACCACCCGCCAACCACCCCAGCCCCAATGACTAGGAACTACTCGTCGACCACCCGGGCCCCGATGACCAGGAACTACTCGTCGACCACCCTTGCCAATCTCAATCAGGTAGATTCACCGATAAACTAGGTGGCGAGAACCCAGCCAAAAGATCACTCTCTCTTCCCCGACTCCCCAACCCACCGGTCGGAAAATACTCCCCAGATGTGGGCCATCACTCTCCAGAACACCCCTTACCGGCCAACCACCCACAAAAAAATTGGAGCGGGTTCGGCACTGGTTCGCCGAATCCGCTGCAATTTTTTTTAAAAAATATTTTTGGCTGTCTGCTTAGGTGAGAAGAGAGAGGGAAGGAGAGATAGAGAGAGAGGGGAAGAATGTGGTGGTGGCAAGAGAGAAGGGGGTGCGGTGGTTGGCGGGGTAAGAGGGAAGGAGAGAGAGTGAGGCGGGCCGAATAGAAAGGGTAGGGGGTAGGCTTCGACGGTGAAGAAGAAAAAAACAAGAAAAGATGGAGATGAAGTGGAGATGAGGATGGGGTGTGTGGCAGTGTGGGTGAGGGGAGGGCCAAATGGTCTTTTTTCTTGATTTTTTTTTTTTTTTTTCAAAAAATGTGTGTAAAAAGAAATTTAAGGGTGTGCAAATAGCATTTCTCCTCTTTTATTCAATTCTAGGCTTATTTTAAACTTTATTTGTTTTTAATAGATAATCTATTGATATGTGTACTGCCTTAATATTTTGGTGAAAAAATTTAATAAGTTAGCGATTATCATTATTGTTTCTGAAAAATGAGTGTGACTGCGAGGTGTCCCGAGCATTCTGAGCAAGAGGATGGGCTGGATTGACGAGCACATAAATGATAAATCTGATGGCTGCTTTATAGGTGGCTTTGAAATGACTTTTTTAGGGTTTAGTGAGACAATCATAATTTTTTTTTTGCATAAAATATAAGTCCATATAAATTATTTATATTAGTAAAGTTAATAGCAATAAAATATGTAAACCAAAGAATCATTTTGACTTAGAGAAATGTGAGGTGAGTCAATCACGTGCAAGCATGTGAGTTCTATTGCATGACTTGATCTTATTGGTTGGCTAAGTGAATTAACATGTGAAGGTTTCCATGCATTGCGATGGAAACTTGACGCTTCTGCAACTCCAAGGTAGCATAGAAATCACATGAATGCAACATCACCCAATCTGCAGTTCCAATTTTGTGCCGTCTAAGTTGGCTAGAAACCTTCTAGTCAACAAAAAAGAAAAAGGAAAAGCTCGAATCCTCGTCTTTTGGCTCTAACAATAATTTGGGACAAGTAGAATTCTGTGTTTGGGTTGGGTAAAGGTTTTGAGTATTAATTCCACCACAAATAGCGCTCCAGC
Source organism: Dryas drummondii (assembly GCA_003254865.1). Taxonomy (NCBI): domain Eukaryota; kingdom Viridiplantae; phylum Streptophyta; class Magnoliopsida; order Rosales; family Rosaceae; genus Dryas; species Dryas drummondii. The sequence goes on along the minus strand of QANW01009228.1, from coordinate 427,478 downwards.
ACTAATTGGTTTTGAGCACTCATTGGTATGTAGTGAATAAGACACTAATCATTCTCTTAGACCCACTCCATAATGCTACTCTATGACTAAATCTTTCATTTTTTAGGTCTCATTTGAACAACCATCCAAAAACAAATTTTAAAATCAATTAATCATCAAACTGTGATAAAAAAAAAAAAAAACAAAACAAAAACAAAAACAATATTTTTAATAAACATTGAATTCATCATCACAATAATCAAATGTCTAAACAATTTTTTATTTGACTAATTTTTTGTAAGATGTGACTTGAAAAATAAAGAGTTTGTGTCATAGAATTACATTATGAGATGGAAAGGAAAGTAGTTGGCGTTCTATTAATTTAGTTAGGGCCTGTTTGTGTGTGATTCTGCGATAATCATTTTTACTAGAAGCGTTTTTGTTAAAAATACATAAATTCTTGTAAATGTACTTGAAAGCGCTTTCGAGAAAATACATACCAGAAAACACCTGATCAAGAAGCACTTTTAAGTGCTTTTATAACCCAAAAATGTTTTTTTTTTTTTTTGCCAAACACACACGAAAGTGCTTTGACTATTTTAAAATTCATTTAAGTCTTTTAAACACACTACCAAACAAACCCTTACTCGTTAACGCTAGAAAGCACTTTTTCCATCAATTTGATAAAATTAGGAAGTTCCTTTCTCACTCCCAAGATTAGAAAAATATGTGCAAATAACATTCCCATCGATATGATTGTCCACCCAAAAAGTTGGGTTGAGTCTTAAAGAGTTGCATGGGCACCCCACCCACGCAAGAAATTTATTAGTTTCTGGCAGGAATTTGGTAGTACCATAAAAACACAAGTGCACCAGAATTACTCAAAACTGTGAATTCCTGTACCCAGCAGTTCCTTTCCGGGTATGTAAGGTTTATTACTTCACATTGCTGGGTTTTTTAAGCCCTTATCCTTAAGTAGGATTGTGTCTCTCAAGAAGTGGTCATTTGCTTTCTTCTATATCCTAATACAAATATTATAAATAATAAACAACGAAAAAAAGCTCATTTTTAAAGAGTACCTGTTATTTACATGTTCTAAATACCTATTTAAATAGGAAGAGCTGTGCCAATAGCTTTGATAGACTTGATTTTCTTTTCATGGTTAACTAGGAAAGGGTTGTATAAGGAGACTTTCATTTAAATTCTTTAATTTTACAATTTACTGACTAAAACCTTATGGCTTTTAAAATTCTAACTAAAGTCCAATAATATTGTAACCATTCTATATTACATAATATTGATCCATTAATTTATATTTTTTCACATATACTAGCCACCGAGCACTCAGAGCCCATTTTTGAGTGTTTGACAATGCATTTTTACTTTTTCCTCAAGCCTTGATTTGTCAACTTTATATTAAGTTTTAATTATACAAATCTCATTATATACCCTAAACATGAATGAGGTGAACCCGTACCTTATACCCTAAAAAAATAATGACATATTTTTTTGACAAGACAATGGCCAAAGGGCTTTATTTATAAAAAATAAGAGCTTTATCTAAAATTAATAAGGGCTTTATTTGGAAAAAAAAAAACCTTTTTTTTTTCAAATAAAACATATTAGAAGAACTAAACTCTAACTTTTCCTAGGACATCATTTGATAAAGTCATAATCCTTATGGCATTAAAATTTAAACTAATTAATGATTTCACAAAAGGCAAAACCATAACTGACACCTGTAACTTGTAGCACCCTTGTCAGTCTTCTACACAGATCAATGGATGCAAAGAGTACTCAGCCTTGATTATTGATGTTGTAATAAAAGAAAAATATATCTACCATTTTTATTGCATGCTAGTCTAGGCTACTATACAGAATGCCTGTGTGATTATAAACCATAATAATACAATGGAAGAAACTTTAAAAGATTTTATCTTTTACTTACTAGGATTTAGATCACTGTCTAATTATTTTTCTTTTTCTAATACGAATGAAGAATGGCTATGAACATTATGCTCGAATGGTGCTATGCTCTTCCTTTCCTTCTATCATCCAGTGCCTGCCCCAAAAAGTATACTTATCCAAGTCAGAAGGCCCAAAATTATTAATAAAAAACGTAGCGTGTATTACCATGAAACTATAAGCATACGTAGATAGAAATATCACTAAACCATAGGTATTTATGCTATTAATCACAATCAAGCAGACCCCACTACACATTCAAAATTGATCCCACCTGATTAATAATCTTGATTAACAGTCTACCAACATCTAGATTTTCTTGCAAGAGAGAATCACTATGTGTGTGTGTGTGTGTGTGTGTGTGTGTGTGGTGTGTATATTGTAGATACGTATTATATTTTCCGATATATAGGCATCTGTCATTGAAATTGCTCTTTACTCTTTCTGTATACATTTTCAAAGTTCCATAGAATATGATATGGAAGCCTCGCTTTGCTCTGTTCGAGGCTAATCTGGATAGGTTACTCAATATCAGAAGCTGATTGTTCAAAATATTTCCTTGCTTCAACTCCTGAGTTTTATTGTAATCCACAATTCCACATATTCTGTTATAACTAAAAAACATTACACTAACATGTTTCAAAGCATCTCTTTGTACTTCAACATTAAAACCTCAATTGAATTTGTACTGTTTTCTTGAATAGCGTAAGTTGTAGAAAAGAGGTCCCTAATAGTTTTACTTGTGACAAAACCCTTCGGGTTTGCATCAAAGTGTCAACATAACAATGTAAACATAACGTAGCCATTGTGAAGGTTAATTACCGAGCCACTTCAACAATGACCAACACACCACAACCCATAGTCTTCTGTATTGCTGACTAGAACAATCATATTAAATAATTTTCTCATGACCAATTGTCAAAACAAAAGTATCCCCATTCTTCTCTTAACCGTAAAACAATTTGTCCCAAATCTTCTATGGAAGCACATAAAGAACTCATGCATGCAGAAGTTTAGCACATTCTCAAATAAATTCAGTTGATGAGAAATACCTTGCTTTGTAATATTCTCATGGTCAGCACAAGAGTGTCCCGCATTCTACAAAAGGAATTGAATATCTCAGATTAGATGGGCTATTGTTGAGAGAACAAAAATGTTTAAAGTGCTTCAAATACAAAGAGGGGAAATAAAGGAACATAAAATAGCTTCTTATGTCCACAAATTCCAGTGTAAAGGATAATTTCTTTCCAAGCATTACTCTATTGAATGAAGCCAAAGATATATGTATCAGAAAGATGGTTAGGTTACTTCGTTCTTTAACTTAGGCTTCAAATCTAAATGTTTGCAGGAAGTTTCCCTCAAATTACACAATGCACCAAAAAAATTATCCAGTCTTTTCATTGGACAAAGGATGCAAATCAAGAAATAGTAAACCAGTAAAATGGCATTTATAAAAAGTGGTTCAGTAATAAACCCTCATGAATCCATTTTTGTTTCTTTCATTCCAGGTAAAACAGCCTTGAAGTATCAACTAATGTAAGAGGGGTAATATTAGAAGCCTGTCTCTTTTTTCACAAATATGAATTGCTTTAAGACTAAATTTTCTTTTCACAACATAGTGTAATTTATAATGGATTATGCTTGTTATATCAGACTATTGTCCCAATCCTTTGTTCTAAAAGAAAACTTCTACATCTGATTTACATGTACATATGCATATCAAACCATTGAGCCCGAGTTTTATTTAATTACAACAATGCACTTATGCATCGTTTTCTAATTTCTTTTGAACAGTACGTCAATTATACTCCTACTAATTAAACACAGAACTCACTTTCTGAAACACCACAAAAGTGTATCCGCAAGTTATGATTTGATCAATTAACCATGTTCCCATTTCTTTGGTTTCTGGTCAATTGACCAGGCTCCCATCACAACACATGGAACATGACCAACCAACATGAATTGACACCCTTACTCAATTCTTGTGATAAGACTGGGATATCACTAGCAGAAGAATATAAAATAATAAAGCATGATATATACTGAAAAAAGAATCTGAAATGGAAATCCTCCACTGAACAGCCTTATAGTTAATGCTCTTATTGATGCTAATGGCAGCAGCAAGTTCTTTGTAATATACTAGTTATTAGGTTCTTGGACATCAGAAACTGGAAATAAAATATAAGTCCTAACAAATCATAAAATCTCCAGAAAATGCTCCAATGCAGCTCTATAATAACAAGAATGTCTTAATTTAATAAATAAATAAGTATAAAACAAAAGATATTGACAAATAAATTTGAAACATAAAATTAATGTATTACCGAACATTATTGTATGTGCTAAAAGGATAAGAAGAACGATTAGAACATGTCAACACAAACTGTGCTGAGGAGCCACAAGGAACTTTGATCTGCAACCAACATAGTATAGAAGTTGATAAGCATTGTCTTATATTTGGAAATAGAAATTTCCACAATACATTTTAATATCTTTTTTTTGTACTCAATCCACCAAAGAAGACAGCAAGCATTAAAAATTCTGACGACAAAGGCTAGTGGTAGAATCTCATAATTTACAGGGTCTGGTCAAATATCCATTATAAATCAAACACAATCCTGTGTATTCAAGGTTTCAACAATACGGATTCTTGCAGATTTTGTCAACACTGTAGGGATCTTATAAGAAAGCATGATTTGCTATTAGTTCTGTATGATGGATACATATTGTGAAAAGAAAGTTACACTCCTCAGGCGAAACTTTTAGAACAAAATTTTGATTAACCTTTTCTAGACCCACTTCATATAATTGTATAACACTAAATGTTTCATTATGACATGCCATTAAATTCATGTAATACTCAAACAAGTGACTTGGGGAGCATCTCATGACATAAAACCCTAATTTCTCAAGTGATGCATCACCAAGTAAAGAACATACTGATAAATCCTTTGAGAATTTCTCTGCAATAACAACAGCTTCTGTGCTATTGATCTTGATTTGATAGTCTGACCGTCTCAGAATTAGAGTTGTTGGCTCCCAATTCTCAGAAGAATCCATCTGTTTTTATAACATGATGATACCACAAAAGTTTGTCATGAGATATAAAAAGCCATAAGTTGGTTGCAATACATTTTGTATATTGTATTATAATAGCCCACTGAATTAGAGAATAGAAAGGAAAATAATCTTTTAATATAAGTTCAGCATCATGAAAAATCCATATTGACAAGACAAAGTCAACCTCCTCACCCCATAACAAACAAAAGATAGATCCTAGGAGCCAAGCACCATTAAGAAATGCATATATGCTAGAGTGCTAGTAAATATAAAGTAGATGAGGCCATATCACACTACATGGAACATTTTCCCAAGTTTGCTCTACAATCCAGCAACTTAATATTTTAGTACCAATTCCTATATATCAAAAGTCTCAAAGACATTTGATCAAAGCTGGACAGGTCAGTACCCACCCTCAAAGGCAAAATAAAAGGAAGAAAAGAAAAAGTTACAGGACAATGGCTTTCCAACTTCTCAATTGATCCCATTAATGCCCATATATACTATATTTTGAACCTGTGTTTGGGTTTAGATCATCATGGCAATATACATGTGCATATAACTGAGCTGTATAAATTGCAGTTTTTGTGCTTGAGTTTGACATAATCCCTTTTCCTTTTTTATCGCAATATAAAGTATTTACTATATTTTTATTAATTATTCAACAAATAGTTCAATATAGAACCTCAAGTTTTTCCCATATGCATAGAAGTTATATGAGATAGTAAATGCGAGGGGGAAATAAAATGCAAAGAAAACTTTAACAACGAGTTTAAACCAAAATTGGCACAATTACTAAAAACATCGTTAATATATGTACCTATATTGGAGTTTCCTCCTAAAGGACTCCATACATATCTCTCAACCATTATATTTGAATTTCACCAACCACCAATTTTCCTATATACTAGCATTTTAAATTATTGTCAGGAGATAGGTTTATCAATTTGCACTAAAGATAGACTGATGAATAAGATACACTTCAAGAAAATAGAGCAAAAAAAGAATTGATGCAAAAACTAAACCTACCAGCAATAGAACACTAAAAGTGACTTCTCCTGTGGAAATATACGTGTCAATGTCCATTTGCATCTCTGGGTCTACGAAGTACCTCATGAGAACAGAATGCAAAAATGTAACACTCATAAGGAGCAGAAAAAAAGTCAAAATGAGTTCAAAATAAATATGTTAATGAACAGTAACAGTCCATGCAGGCAAATATCTCTTGCATTTTCATGGTAAAAACATTTTGAGGCAACTAATATCATCCCAACGAATCCAGGAACATGTGCCTTCTCTGAGTTAATGTATTCTTTCCTTCTATCTAATTATTTTTAGGCTAATTACAGAAACTCCCCCCCCCCCCAAAACTATGACCGGGTGTGCACTTTACCCCGCTTACTTTTTTTTTTTTTTAAATACTTAACCCTACAGACTTTACTCCGTCCAACACTTTACCCCATTTCGTCATTCTGAGTGCAATTTCCGTCTATTTTTCATATGTGACGCCAAGTTGGCATCACGTGGCCTTTTCTTTGAGGGTATTTTTGTTTTTTTCAGCCAAAAATATATTCAAAAGACTAACAAAAATAAAAACACCCAAAATCCCAATCCGCATATGTAATTAATCCTTTACTATTGAAAGGATAAGGCGCCTTTGATCTAGGGATATTGGGTCCGTGCACTTCCAATTGTAAAGAAGTTGTCTTCCAAATTAGGACGAGGATCATGAATCATAGCACTGCTTCATATCATGATTCAGATAAAGATAAACTAATTTAGAGAGAGAGANGGGGGGGGTGGGGGGGGGGGGGGGGGAGGGAGTTTGTGTGTTTTTCTGTTTGTTTATTATTTTCAGTTTTTATTTTTTCAAATTTAATTTACATTTTTGTTTTAACAATTTTTAAATGGGTGTGATCTCCAAAATGCCCTCAAAAAAAGAAGACCACATGGCGCCATGTAAGCAAAATAGACGGAAATTTAAATCAGATTAACGAAATGGGGTAAGGTGTCGGAGGGAGCAAATTCTGTGGGTCAGTGTTTAAAAAAAGTTTGGGGGGGAGTTATTTTTATGGATAGATATAGCCACTTAGGTTACAAATTATTGTTAAATGCAGCCAGTCTCATGTTATATACAAAAAGAAAAACGGGAAAAATCAATTAAACCTATAATAACGAAAGATTGATAATATGTATAATACAGAAATACTTATGCTCTCAACAAAGTTTATACCCAGTAAACCTGGGGGAAAAGACCTCACCAAATGGCAGGGAAAGAAGACATAAGATTTATAAAAAAAAAATAATAATAAGGCTGCCACATAGGCCCCACATCATGGAAAGATCCGACATGTCTCAGTTCTTATACAGTCAGGACATCTCAATCACATTAATAAAGAAAAATACAAGAGTACAAAGGCCTATCTTCTTTTTCTTTATCAACCAATGTAGTTGGAGGCAAAGAATGTGAACCAAAATCACATCGACACAGAAAAAATAAGTAACTAACTTAAACTATCAGAGTTTTAGAATGAAAAATGCTAAAGGAATCTACCATACATAAAATCATAACTATTAATCAGTCAGCCATATTAAGAATAAGAACTAAATTTCAGATTTTTTGAGAATGTTCATGTCAAAATGCATCAATACAGTGTAAATACACATACCACATTTAATTTTGTTCTGATCATTAGCGAAATGCCTCACTAGTTGCCCCTGACAATGAAAAACAGTTCTATCAGGAAACAAAATTCTCATGCAAGACAATTATAGAAAATAGCATCACTTATGACCTGGTGCTTCAGGATATTAAGTTATAAAAAAGACATTAATTACATGAATGTTGTATAAACTGTAATTTCATTTTGTTAGAGATAATTGTCCTGAAAGGTCAACCTAATAGGAAATGTACCATGCAATATACTCAGCATAACACACTAACAATCCCCCTCAGGCAATCACACCAAACAACTCTAAACGAAAACTGGACTTTGCATATGCAATTAAGCAAGATAAATTAGTACAGAGGGAAACACCAATACTTGGACCAAAAACCTCATGGAACCTAAGGCTTTGATAACATTTTTGATAAAGGATAAAGTTTATCGAAGAATTAAAGAAAAATGTATACGCTTCACCCAAAAGCATAACACATCCCCAAAATATACCAAGCTAGCACAGACTAACACATACCCAAAAGTTAGGTCGTTGTATACAAAGTGATCCAGTAAGGCTGCTCATGTAGGTTCTTATGGTCGGCTCACAAATGACTCTCGTGCTGAGTGCTCTATCAAGTGGCATCCCCAGTTCACCCACATGTTAAACTAAACCTTGATGGATCCGTTAAGGATGTGTATCATGCTGCTTCTGGCTTTGTTATAAGAGAAGATTTTGGTAAGCCTATTATTGCAGGAACTCAAAGGATAGGGAGTGGTATTGTTATCAATGCAGAAGGTTCTGGGCTTCGGGATGGATTAATTCATACTCTCTCTGCTGGAGTTTCTCATGTCATAGTTGAAGGAGATTCGAAGCTTCTTATTGATTGTCTAAATCGAAAGTGCTCAATTTCATGGGGAGCTCGCACCATAATTCTTGATATCTTACAGCCTGCGTCCCAGTTTCAAAATATTCAATTTCATCATATTTCATGCAAGGCAAATTTTCTGGCGGATTCTCTAGCCTCTATGAGTCACCCGGACTTCACCTCTTGTACATGGAGATTGTGCTTCCCCATGATGTGCTCCCAGGTTTTAACTTTGATCAGTTTGGAGCAGGTTGTCAGTGTGGTTTTGTTCTTTAGTCTTTGTTGTCGTCTTTAGTCTTTTTCTTAGCAAAAAAAGAAAGGGATTGTCCAGTTTTAAGTGGTGAACAGTATTATTTCAACACCCCAATGGCACTTTAGGCTGCAGGTCCATTCTAAAAATGATGAATAAAAATTAAAGATAACTACCTGCTGCACAATTGGAATCCTCAACCGTTGTAATCAAGAAGTCACAGGGAGAGAGAGAGAGAGAGAGAGAGAGAGAGAGAGAGAGAGAGAGAGTTCACTTTTCATTGAAAGACCAATATAAGTGGGACGGGTCTGGATTTATAGCATCCTCTGACATAAAGATAATTGTCAGAAGTCAAGGTTCATTGGTTCTTTAAATGGAATCTGGATTTAAAGATCTGGCTAGTTATGTGCAGTGGTGCGTATTCATGGCAGGATCATATCTTAGTTCACACCTTTGACTAAAGTGCCTTAACAACTTTCTTAGAGAGGACGATCAAATGATTCAAATATCGATAAATTTTGAGTTGATGCCTTTCTATTTAATTTGCATTTCTTGGATCTATTTTATGATATGGCGCACATATGCAATATTTATGGGCTCAAAATGCAGCTCTTTTGAGCCTCATACTGAAACCCTAAATTTTTTTTCTCTACTTTTCCTCAAACTTCTACTAGTATATTAAACCTAACCTTAAAAGATATGCAGATCAAAATCATCAGCATTTTGGACAACTGAGTAAACATCGTTCCATAATCTCAAACCAAGCAATACCAATGTGTATAACCATCTACAAGGGTTTGATGATCTATTCTATTACTTGTACTTTATCTACTATCCACATAGTAGATTCGGAAATATTAATGGTATTATCCTCCTCACTGTGGGTTTCAATCAAATTTACCAAACTAGCACTACGAATAGATTTTGTTCATGCTAAACATTGACTGAAAAAAAATAATAATAATCATGGCAGGAATTGAAGAAAATTTCACCCCCTCTAATATAAGAAAAATAAAGAGAATTACAGATTTTTGCAAGCATGCATACACAAAAATAAATAGACAGTATTAACATACACAAGCATATGCAGTATATACAAGGTATAGAGAAAACCTGACGGCCTTGGTCATCCATTGGTATGCAGTCAACAGCAATGATTTTATCAACATCATCAGCTGTGACAAAATATTCTGGATTTGTGGCTCCTGATTGAAGGAAGAAAAAAACAAATGAAAACAATTCTTACATAGATACAGATTATATAATGTTAAACTCGCAAATGGTGCTACCACTAAAAGGATATAATCTGCACGAGAGTGAAAATTCATCTTAATTCTACCTTCAATGAACTCCCTGGTGCCATCCTGAAGATGACGAACCCACTGGTATGCAAACAATGATGACATATAAGAAACCCATAACATATACTGCTTAATAGATAAAAGTTTACGAATGAAGAATGTTAAACAAATTTCACCTGAAAAATGCAAAGAGAGGTCCCACGTACTGGATATCCACACCCAAGAAGTCTTCCTCCCGGTATAGGATCACCAATAATCTGAAAATTATCTATGCCAGGGCCCTCTAAATTGAATAAGACATATTAGATTTCATTAAAGGTCAAGTGACCAAGCCCCAGTGTTCATAGTTAAAAAGTTAATCACCTTCAGAAACAGGGGAAGCAATCTCATCATGTGTGGTAGGAGAAGGAAACGAGATGCCATTGGTCGTTTGCCCAGCTCTCACATTCATAACATCTTGTTCAGCTGAACCATGCGAAATAAAGTGAGCTCTCTTCCTGTGAGTTGTATCATTCATAGTCATACATAAGTAAGAGGAAGAGATATCATATAAAAGGCTCCTCACCAAAACCTAGGTAAATAGTAAATTACAATATAATGTTAATTTAAAATTTTAAAATAACTCCTTGCATTTTAGTTAATATGAATCAACATCCATTACTGTAAGAGCCTATCCAAATTTACTTACTAATCAGTTAGATGAAACTATCACACACAATAGTACTCCTTGTAACTTTCAGGAACTTAGAATGACATCAAAGAAAGCAATATAGACATCTAAACTTATTCAGATTGATTCCAAAATAGCATCATGATTTGTGGCATGGGCTGCATGGCAAATGTCATTGATTTTAGTGACTCATGAAATATCACATCTTGAACAAATAAATTATATGGCATTCAGTTGTACCAGCAACACATATTGTAACCAAAACAATGGTGCAGAGCGCTTAAAGAATGAAATTTCAATATAAAATCTCACTACTATAAAGAAACTGTATTCAATTTTCCATATGACTCTGTAAAATGTACAAGTCTTTAACAAGTTAAACTTATACATGACAAATAAAAAGTTCGGTGTAAAAGTCAGAATAACGCATAAATGCTTACTAATTGTGGGAAAAAGAAGATCGCAATAGAAAATGCCAACCTATCTATATTGGATGTGAACTCATGTGGAATTTCATTATTAATTAGCATAACATTTTTCATGTCAGTAAGATCAGTCGTATATTTTGGCAATTTGTCAGTTGGCTCCAGATGTTCCTCATCAGTATAACGACTAAAGCCTTGCTGCCCCTGCATAAAGAAAAAACAGAGAGAGAGAGAGAGAGGGAGAATTTTCAGTGAACAAGAAAAGAAAACAATACATGATAAAGTTTATAAACCAGCAAAACATGGTATATGAGTGGATTATAAACTAGTACTGTGGACCTATGAGGAAATTGACCATTCAAAATGCCAGAACCTGGGCTATCTTTACCATGAGATTCACTTTTAGCATGATTTTCCACCGTAGATGTTAATTGTCTAATTTTATCCTGTTATAAAGTAAGCAGATGCCTTACTGCAATTTTCTTTAACGTATAACGTATAACCGTGATAAGAAGTCATATAAGATTCCCAATAAGGGATTAACTCAAGAAAACAAGCTCTCTCTTATGGCTATTATTCGTAAGCCAACCTATTAAAACATTTGTAATCTCTTTGGGTATTAGTGAAAATACCAACCAACCTTGTGGACATAGCAATTAGGGTGAACCACAAAGATACTTCATGTTCTGTGTGATTGTGGTCTTACATTTGTTTTTTCATAGTTGAACCAATTTTTGGCAGCAAAATTATTCTTCTTCCTAGTTCCCCACTGCCATGCTCTGTTTTCAGCTAGTATTAAGGAAATACTACACACACAACCCTAATATTTAGCCATATTACAAATTAGAGGTAATTGCACGATTGGTCCTCTTATTTTTTCATAAGTCCCGTGTTGGTCCAAGACGTTGAGTTTTGTCCACGTGGAGGGGCAAATAGGTCAAATAGGTCAATTATGGTTTTGTTATTCGAAAAAAGTGTTGGTCAACTGGGGTCAGGTCGTGACCCCATTTGATAACAAAATCATTTGTCCCCAATTGTCCCCAATTGACCCCAATTGACCCCAATTGACTCCATTTGACTCACATTAGGACATGAATTGACCCATTTGCCCCTTCATGTGGACAAAACTCAACGTCCGTAGGGGTGTTTTGACGTAATGGACCAACGTGGCACACGTCAATTGATTCATGGATGCACTTGGCACTTAAAAACTTCGTGGACCAACACGGGACTTATGAAATAATAAGTGGACCAAACATGCAATTATCTCTTTCAAATTATTCAACTTTTTTCTAAATCAGCCCCAATGTGCATGCTGCATCAGAGCTATGGTGTTGATCTAACTAAAATTATGCACTTTAGCAAAAATCAAAACTGAAACCTATGCATATTCAGCTACAATTTACAAGTTACCCACCTATATCCAGTAGGGAGAAAGCTATTTGAAAAAATAATAATAAACAGAGAATGAAAGAAGAAGAGGTTGCTCTTGAAAGAATAAGGCTACATGAGATTATTTATTATATAAGGACAAGTTAGTTTTCAACAGACCCATTTATGAGCAGACAGTATAATACTGATAAAAAAAAATGAGCAACAAAGAAAGGACAGGGAAGTGGATGACTGTCAAGTTTTTTGCAATAAAGGGTAAACCAATGCACTGTACAGTATATGATAAAGAATCATCACTGACAACAGAATCAAGTCACAAGAGTGCTAGCTTACATGTGAAGTTCTAATCTTCCACTGCAATTGATCATGTAGATTCTGCAAATTCACAAAAAAACAAAAAAGATTAAGGTTGACTAAAGAAAACTATTTGCTAGACTTGCAGACAGTAATCACATAGAAACATATGATAGAAAAATATAAAAGATGGGCCAATTTTTGTCCCCGCATATACCCAAAAAAGATATTGTGCCCCACAAAAATTTGAGAAAAAGCAGAGAAAGAAAAAAAAAAAATTTGTGCTAAGATTCAAAGCTTGGCACTCAATTAATTTCATATTACTCAGCAATAATAACATAAGATCCGATCATCCTTGTCTATTCTAAACAATAATCAGTGCACAAAACATGTCACCTTATCTCAGCATAAATTTGGATGGCATTGGCTTGTTCTTTTCTTTTTAATTATCTGAGCTAACTCATTTTCAGGGAAGAATCTCTTACTGTAAGCCTAATGGGAATATCAGAGAACCCTTCCCCATTTTTTACGACAGGCACCAAGAGCACATGCCATTAATTATCAATCTCACAGAATGATAACATATGCATCTAAATGTCTTCTTAACACGTATGCATTCTATAAAAGTAAAGTCAAATATACATGACTATCATGTACATAGAGAAACAGAATATATAATGTAAGGAAAGAAGAGCAATAAAATGTAGATATCTTAATAAACAATGTAACCTGTGTGAGCAAGCACCATGGCCTATTTGTAATGCCATATTAGCACATATAGATTATTTTTTGGCTGCTGCAAACATACATGGTAGACCATTCTTGACGAATCAATAAATCAAAAAAAATTAGACCGAATGACACATCAAAAATATTAGTGCATAGATCACAAGAGTGAAACCATAGTAAGTCATCTTCACAGATCCATTTAAGTAAAATCCTAGGCTCACCAGATGTGCACTGTTGATTTGTCCTCTGATTTGAATGTGATAAAAATAAATAAATAAATAAAAATAATAATAAGAAAATATATATACTTACAAAAAAACAAAAAAAATAAAAGTAGTACATGAATGAGAAGCAGACTCAAAAAAAAAAAACTCTGTATTAACAATATGGCACCGCCCATAAGTTGGGATACTTGTTCTTGTAGCATTTGTTATTGGTGTGCTGTACAATGGATACCTTTAAGCTGTTGGATATGGCAGAAGCATTTATGACATGGGGCCAAATACCATATTCAGCCAATAACCCTAGCATGGATGACATGAAGATATATCTCTCATCGTCTGCAGCCTATCAGATACATAAACCATCAAGAACAACAATATAACAAAAAAAAACTTAAAATCCAACAAAATAAAATGAAAATTTGAAAAAATAATAATAAGCAGAGCATTGCAAGAAACAAAGATGACAGATCCAAAGTTATTCAAGTCACATTCATATAGCAGTGTAAGAGAGGTTTAACCAGCATATGTCAATATACAATGACATTCAATTGAGTTCAAGATGTAAACTGGTGGTATCCTCTTAATGATGGATGGACAATACTGAATTCCGATCACTCTTGCAACCATGACATCCAATTTAAGGAAAAGGTAGATGTGCACAAATTTATTGATTTGAAGAAAACAATTTAGATGTCTTTATTTGAGACCATGAAATAAAGCGATGGACTGATGAGAATCCATAAGAAGCAGCTTATTGAAGAAAATGCAAGCTTTTTTATTGAGAACATTGTACAAAGGAGAGTAAAACATGGCATGTATCTAATATTACTAAAGATTATAGAACCATAAGTGGTTAGAGGTTAAATTTTCAAAAAAAAAAAATTTTGCTAAACTTGGACATGCCATTAAGAGAAAAGCAATAATAAAAGGACTAGCTCGATGATCTTCCAGAATAATTGAAATAAATAAAATGTGAAGATTTGGTAGAATGTGCTCGTCCAAGATGGAGGCTGGTGACTTATTTTCTTTAACTAAAAAATAAATAATTAATATTCCCATTAAACCATTGAATCAACATATGCATGAAAATCATCTAGCTAGTAGGGGATCTACTTTAAAAGGTTGAGTATAAACAACTAAGTTTTTTGTATTTCAGCTAGAAGGATGACTTGCAAAATCTTTGCAAAGGATAGAAGCACTGGAAACATAACAAATTTTATCATGATTAGCAGTAAAAAAAAAAAAATGTGTCAGCTGATATTGGAAGCTTTACACTGACATAATTATGTGTTACTTTTATTTTAAGATGTGAACAAGTGGTAAAAGATTACATGGAATAAAAAATAATATCCAATAAGAAAGTTCACAAAAAAAAATATATATTACCCCCCATAGGGATAAAACATAAAATAATAATTAATAACTTCAGAGTTTACTCCTATCTTTGTAGATTCTATGAACCTACAGAACACTATACCTCAAATAGGAAAGTATAAGTTTGTTAAATCGAAAAAATGGCATTTAATCAAGGCCATCGGATAGATTATACACGATATTTTCCAGTTTTCCCCTCTCTTACTAGGTGAATTGCACAAGTACCAACCAGGAGTGAATCTTTGATCTCAAACTCACCCTCCACCCATTTCTTTAAAGATGAGAAAGTGCCATTGGCAGACAAACACAGATTATCTATTATACGAGTCCTTAATTTTTCCTCAACCATTGTTTAAATTTTAAGGAAAACCACTTTTCCTATTTCAGGTTATAACAACAAGAGTTAACATTTTTTTTTGGTACTCTCATAGAAATCTTCTGAGAATAATAGTCAAAAGGCTTTTATTGTCATGAAAGAATGATGATTGAGAAAAGTGTGATCAATTTTGTCTTACAAAACACATAACAAGCTATGTTTCTATCATTTCATGCAAGAAATCAATGAAATATATGATATCTTGGGCATCAGGTTCTTGCTATTTTTTTCAACTGACAATGGAGAATAGACATCCTGCTACAAACTACCAGAATATTCCAAAATAGCTAGCACCATTTGTAACTATTAATTTACCTTCAAATCATGAGTTAGTTTTAGATTTTCTTCAAGATCTCCTTTTCTGCGAACCAACTCATTTAAGGCAGAAGTAGTGGCTTCATTCTGCTTCTCATCAATTGCCTATCAATCAACATAATATTATTTCATACTTTAGGACATGTAAACAAAGACTACAAGCATCTTCCCATATTGAAAAACAAAAAAAACAACAACAAAACCCAAGCATTTCAAAAAAAAAAACCCTATTAATTCTGAAATGATGACAAACCATCCGTAAGTCAGCAAATTTCCTCTCCAATGCATACTTCTCATTCAGTAGCCGCAATTCCTGATATCATGAATACCAATGAATTCTCTAGCATTTGAAATATGCAGAAATACACCGCTTATAACAGTAGTGCAAATGCACATGACAAAAGGCATTTTCAGAATCGCTATACCTTCACACAAGCAACAGTAATTTGCCCACGAAGAAATTGGATCTCCTCTTCCTGTGCTCTGGCTCGGGAATAAAGTTCCTGCTTGTAAACTTTCGTAGTGTAAGCAAATCAATTAAAGCTTCATTCTAAGTGTAAACTAATTTAGTGCCCATACCATAGCTTCTCGATCTCTAAGATGGACAGCACTGTCATCTTTTAAATTTTTTGGAGTAAGATGCGCTTCAGAGTTACGCCTACAAAACAGGAGGAGGGGGAATGAAGATACTTCAGAACATGAACATCCAACAGACCATTTAACTTGTATAGTGCCCAAGTAATACGGTTCAGTTATGCATGCTACAGGAAGCTCAATGAAGGAAATGATGAATACCAAAACAAAAATTAAAGATAAATTTATCTAGATTTCACAAGATGGAAACTTACAAGCTTTGCACTAGTTTAGTTACATCTAAGTTCTATTTTCAAGTTTCTTTGAAATAGTACTCCACCGGTTTTTCTTGTTGGAGTTCACTTTAATTATTCAACTCAAAAGAGTATTATCTCATTTAATTATCATCCAGACGAGACTTCTGCAAGGCTTTATTGTGACTCCAAGGTTTCTTATTCTCATTGTTTCCAAATGAACAAAAAAAAAATATATCATCATTCTTGATCTCTTCTTCTTCTTTATTTATATTTTCATAGTCTAGAAAACTTCTTAACCACAACAAGCAATAACCAAAGGTAGAAGCCATATGTCCTCCCTGAAACCTGACTCATACAAACCACAACTCAAGCTCAAATATTAAAACTTTAAGCCATCTTCATAGTTGATAAAGCTCAAAATTTCCCCATTGTGCATAATTACAAAAACCTTTTGCACAAGCAATCTCCCACAGAAACAAAATTCATGTCCATCATTTTAAGAAACACTAAAATCTAATCGCAAGGGTTGTAGAATCATTGATAAATATACCCCATACACTACCCAACCTCTTTTGGACCCTAGGCTTGCTTGAAATGATTAAGAAGTGCAAAAAGTATTTAGAACATTTCTCAGCTATGGAAAATAGGGAGATGTTGAATCAATCCACCTGGAAACACAATCCCAGTAAATCAACACTATTTCTAATAAGCTGGGCTCGGGTATTACCTGTTCAAAACATCAACATTTTGATTCTGCACCCTACCATCCTTCAACTGTTGAGATGCACTCTTACTTGAAGACATCTCATTGGCAGCTCAAGGCTCTCTTCAAGACAACCTCCAATAGCGTCGTAACCGATTATTCCCATTATAACCAACCGAATCTTGCATTTTACTCCATTTCATTCTCCCATTGTCCAATTTAGTTTGAAAACTTCTATATGACCAAATTCCTGTCACTACCAAAAGTTGCAAGAAGCTCCCTACAATTTAGAAGTTACAAAAAAGTCATCAAACTTCAAGAAATATCAAAACAATGAAAATTAGGTCCATATTGAATTTAATAGGAAAACTCAATTACCCAAATGAGAAAAATCACTTATACCATCAACTAGAGCTTCAATTAGTGAAACATAACCTTCAAACCCAAATCAGTAATCGATTAAAAACCAAGCTTTGTCTTAATTCCAATTCTATTTTTTCCATTAAAACGAGGTTTTAAAACACCCAGTGACGGTTGAAGCTAAAACTAACTCTATAACCAAAATTCTCAAGCCAAAAAATTCAATTCCACCAACCAACAACAACAAAACTAAAATGTCAGCAACACTACCCGCAGAGCAATGCGAAATGAATTCCCCAAAACCGAAAACCACCATGACGAGTAAAACTTCGCATAAACCATAAATTGTAATGAATCGACGTAAAGAAATGTATACGGTGGTTTACCTGTTCGTTTTGCAGAGGGAGCAATATCTGAGGGAGCTAGCAGAGAAAACAAGCTACAAGACCTGGTTCGTTTGATTGTTTGTACTGATTGTAGGGCACAGATCTATTACTCTCTGCCTGGCTAATCGTAGTGGAAAGAGAGAGATATGTGCTAAAGATATGGGTTTGTTCTTCCAAGTTCCAAGTCAATGGGCATTAGAGTCGTTGAAGTTTTTTCCACGTACCATTCATTTTTTGCAATAATTAGAACTACAATAATAATGGATTGAGCTTTTCGGAGTGCTAGAGTCAAGAGATTTAAGTGTGAAAATGGTACTTTAACTACTTATTGTCATTAGATATGGAATATTGGAAATGAAGTTTTTTTTTTTTTTGGGAGAATGGAAATGGAGTTTTTTGATATTAGAATAATTAGGTTTTTATTTTCTTTTAATTATTGTGGCACCAAAAAAGAGAATGGCTTAAACTTNAGGGGGGGGGGGGGGGGGGGGGGGGGGGGGGAAGGATGAGTACCCTAGCCTTTTCAATTTAACCCAAAAAAAAAAACTATACTTTCCAAGTTTGAAAATTTTTGTCATACAATTACCCTATAGTTTAGGGGTGTGCATCCATACCGGTAACTTGACTAAACTCAAATGACTGGTTGGTTTGGATCGATTTTTTAATCGTTTAAGCTGATTTTAAATTCAAACCAAACCGCCCAATCTAGTTTTATTACCGATTTCTATATTCCAAATTCTCAATTAAATTACTCCTAGTGACACTAAGGTCTATTACTCCTACCAATGGAAGTAATGAGTTTGTTTCATGATCAGAACCTTTCCACCTCCACCTCCTCGGAGACTAATGAGTTTGAAGTAAATACTGTAAGGTGTTGTGGTATTGTGTTTTTTAAAGATCAAACAGTTGAAGTTATAATTATTTACTAAGATCTCCCGAAGTGAAAAAAGAAAGGATTAAAACAATGATCTCAAATCAAGATAGTCATTAATATGAATATATATGCCCATTATGATTTTGAATATATTTCCTGCAAAGTTGCATATAACACAGTGGAAGAAAATGATATGGGAATATGCATAGTCGTTGTCTTATATCGTTGAGGAGTGGCAATTGCCCCTTTCTTACTTTTAGGCTTTAGCACTTCCTATATTGATCGAAGTGGAAGTAGTTGTTAGCTCATTTTGAACTAATGCGTAGGCACAATTTTAACTTTTGGGTTTCAACAATTAAATTTTGAGGTTTGATTTAGGTCTCAAAACCTTATTAAATTAAGGCATAAAAAACTGTTTTGAAAAAACTAGTTGGGCCCTCTAAAACAAAAATTGTTCCAATCCAAATCGACTTTGTCGATATATCGAACAAATATGTTTCTGCAAGTTATGGCTAGTTTCGGTTCTACCATTCGCCATAACAAGCTTGGTAGTTTGGTTATGGTTTTGACCCAAAATCAAACCAACTCGCGGTGCCCACTTTTGATGCACAAATGTGGTTAAACAATCAACATTGGGTCAGACCAGGGTGATATGATGGTTTGACCCTCCAATGTATGAGTGACACATTAATGTGAGATCAAGCTCGGGGGGTTAGTTTAACTGATCATGGTTGGAGTGACACGTTGGATACTAATCATTTTGCATAAACAACTACAAAAATGAGTAGGAATGACATCGATGTGGTACACGCAGAAGACCTTATGACGCTCAAGTCAGTGTTGGGTAGGTGGTCGAGCAAAGTAATAGTAGATGTCAGTGATTTCGTACCTTTCAATAATAGTAGGGACCTTCTTTTATAGTACTATTTATGCAAGCGTCATTTGATTGGGGGGAAAACAAACCGGTTTAATGTTGACACGTGTCCCTTGTGTCGTCCTTTGCATAAAGAGGTGACACGTACGGTGCAACCTTTCATACAACATATACACGCGGAGAAGCTTCAACATAGGTACAATGTGATCAACCATAAGCAAAAAAGGAAGAATGTGAGTGTCGGCAATACTCGAGTATAGGCCGATGTTGGGACTCCGAGCCTTGGTCAAGAGTATGAGCACAAGTTAAGAACTTAAACGTGAACACATATCAGGAGTCTGAGTACATGTCAAGAGTTCGGGCATAAGTCAGGGCTCGAGAATGTGTAAGGGGTTTGAGCACATTTTGGGGTTTCAAAGTCATCACTTCGCTTATTGGACTTGGGCCTAGGCTATCAAATGGGTCATTGTTTAAGCCCACACGACTTGTCATTTTAGTCGATGAAGAGTAGTATAAACAAAAATCCCCTAAGTTTCCGAACAAAATGTACTTCTAGGTTGGAAACTTATTTGCATAATAAGCCTAAGCAGAATGACTAGTAACCATTTATTTGCTCCTACTTAGGGTACTGATCAGCAGTCCCCAACTTCCCTAGCAAGAAAGGCCTTGTGCACTAGGAAAGCTTATAGGATGGAAATTGAATGAACAAAATGGTGAACCAAAATATCGTAGCCAGAAGTTGCAATAAATATATTCCTTAAAAATATATTCAACCTTTAGGTGCTAGTCGATACTAAATTTTTAAGTTAGTAAATTTTTCCTGACACCAATAATACATACTAGAGTTGTCAAAGACATATGTCACTCTCTTGTTGATGATGAGAGATTTTTTTTTTTGTCGAAAATAAATCTGTATCATCTCGGACCCCTGAGCCAGCAATATAATTCTCGATTAGTTATGAAGGTCACATGTTCATGGTCAGACTCGTGCATTAGATTTGATTGTAGCCTAAGTAGGCATCCTTGAAGCTAAGAAGCTTATATATGCTATGACGTTCACCAACTAATCAATCAATCCTCGGAAGTGGAAAGCTATACTTGGGACATGCCTTATTAAGATCGCTGAAATCCACACACATTCTGCAATTGCCAATGGACTTCCTCACCATTACTACGTTGGCTAACCAATCTAAGTAGTCCACCTTCCGAATGAATCTAATATTTTTCAACTTGTCGATTTCTTATGTCATGGCTTCATATCATTCGGTTTTAATACTCTCTGCAATTCTGCCTTATTGGTTAATGCCTAGAATCGAGGCTCAGGTGGTGCAAGATTAATTATCCTGTAATTTGGTATTAGGTGGCGCAATTGCCTAATAAACTCAGTTAGAACCACACTGAGTTATTGGACCCCAATTTTTGCTCAAGTATTGACTCAAAGACTAATCAAACAAATATAAATTTGAACCTCAGATTAACTATTGAAACCAACTCAAAGATTTTACATTCAACTTTAATCAAACACACACAAGGATCAAGTGACAACCTTAGCACTCAAAGAATCCATTAGTTTAGGCATCTTAGTGCTAGCAACAACTAAAGTGAAGTGTGATTTGAAAAACCAAGTGACAACCTAAACACTCAAAGGATCCATCATTGTAGGCATCCCAGTGCTCGCAATATCTAAAATGATGTGTGATTGTTTTACAAAAAACAATTAAACATTCAAGTATTCATATTATCATGCTCATGTGAAGAGTGTGTGTTTTTTGTGTTTATATCACATATCAAAATCAATAACACACAGAAGAGAGACACAATTTTGATTCCTAGAAAAATCACAAAAGATTAAAAAACTGAGGATCTTTTTCAACTGACCAGGCAATCCACTATTCAAGAGTTTCAATACAAGGGAACTACACAATCAAGCTCAATCACTTAAATCATAAATCTAAGTGGCAACTTCTTACCCTTGTGCAAACTTCTTAAGCCAAACAGTCAGTCAATCATAACGTTGGCAACTCACACCTTGAGCTCTTCAATACACGGCACCGATGACAACATAGGCATTGAGGAAACAAAGCAGATGCAACTGAGGATTATATAAAAATCAGCTCCTTCAAGTAATCAAGACTTGAAGAAGGTCGATGGAGAATCTTATTCTAAAATCTATATGAATGTTTGAAGATGATGATGAACTTAAAAACAATTCAGATTTTGGAAAACACAAAAAACAGTTTGAAAGATTAGTTTTCATCAAAAACCAATTTTCTCACTAGAACTTTCTCTCTAAAACAAAACAAAGATCTATTTAATGAATGGAAGAGTTGTTCACAAAAGAGATGACACCCTCTGTTTTGTACTAACCCATTCTTACCAAATCATGACACATGGATGATTCTTACTCGTTTGAGTTAAGGACAAAATTACAGCAAGGAAAAGACTGTTCAAAGAAAGAATCCAAAACTGATTAGAGATGAGAATGATGATGTGGATTGAAATAAAAGAGAAATGAAATATTTGTAACAAAGATAATATCCACATAGTGTGTGCATAAGTGAGCTGGAGAAGATAATGAATAATGCACATGTGTGTGTGTGTGTAATACCAGCTGAGGAAGGTGAACTCATGTGCATGACACATGTTTATTAATTCAAGAAATAAGCTTTCAAAAACAACACCATTTGACGGGCCCACTTACAACACCATTAAAACATGTAATGGGATGAGTTTATTAAACATATGATGGGTCCAACTTATAGCACACACTCATGGGCTCAAATGAATTATGATGCATGAAATGAATTTTACTTTAGTGCATGAGCTTTTGATCTTCAATCTTGATGTCTTCAACTCAAAACAAACTTTAAAAGCTAGATTTTTAATTATATCCTAGAGTTTGTTGAATATGGCAAATGTAAAATCATTACAATAGTTTTGACAAGGAAAAACCAATTTATAAATTCTAGAACTAACATATTCCTGAAGAAATTTCGGGCATGTCGTAGTATAACCATGCAAACACTTCGACATTTTCTCGAAGGAAATGTATGGGCTTCTTTCAAACATCAACGGCTAGTTAGTTACTAACTCATATCTTGCAATCTGAATGATTAGTCGAAATTGAGACTTCATCCACATCATCATCAGGTCGGATGATTGCCCTGAATAACTCCTCCCTTAAATCCTCTAGTTGTTCTCAGTTATGCTCGACTACCGAGATGGACAAAGTAATAGAGTTCTTAGCACTTTTGTTCTTCTTGACCGAGTTAGTGTAGCACAATCGAGGAGAGACTTGGTTTCCCCTTACAACACTCGTCCTCCATTTGGTCAGGAACTTGATTATGAGGAAGTGGGTTGAGATTACTATTCAATGTTGGTTAAGCATTGGTCTGCCCAAAGTTACGTGTTGTATACTATTGGCAATCCACCACCAAGAACTGTATGATTACATTCGTCAAGGAAGGGTATCTTTCGATAGTCAATGGGAGGTAGACTCTACTTAATGGCGTTACTAGATAGTTCGAAAAACTAAGTAGTAAAGCCATTGATCAATCCAACCTGTCTTTTCCAAGCTCCAACGCCTCGAAGGCTTAAGTAAAAAGGATATGAATCAAGCTCCTACAATCAATGAGTTTCCTGGCAACATCAAAATTTGCTATCATGGCTTCAATGACAAGCAAATCGTCATAAGGAAAGATCAATCCGCGCTCCTTCTCCTCGAAGAAAGTATAGGTGACCAGTTGACTTTTGGGGTCTTCTTCCCTCAGCCATAATCCCAAGTTCTGTTGAGCGCATTTAAATTATACTTCTTCCTTGCTTGGTTGAAGGTACTTGTGAGGGCTACTCCTCTACGAATTCGTTTTTTATATATATTAGTTTACATACATTCAAAATTCATATATCAGTCTATCTATATTTAAAGTTAATATATATCAATTTACCTACATTCTTAAATCTACAATATACTATTTTTGTCTCAATCATAAATCGTTGCCTACTTATGGCCACTTCAAGAACCTTACTCAAGAGGTACGTACAAGCTTACGATGATGTTAGAAGGCTGCACCATAAAAGCCAAGATGCATATGTGAATGTCTCTCTGCGAGCTAAATCCTTATAACTTGACCATTTGTTGTACATCACAAAAGTGGAGTATATTAATGAACTTGTTTAGCTGAATTCAATATGTCGGCTTTGGATCCCTTCCAGGATTGTGATTAGCCTAATTGCCCATGTAGTAAGTAGCCATCAGAGATAAGGCAATTGTTGCCGATCTAAATGGTTTTATCCGCCTAAAATCAGAGTTAAAACTTAATATAAAGTCGACAAACAAGGTAGATGAGAATATAGATACTTTTTTTTTTCTGTTGCAAAATTCATATGGGTATAAGGTACTTTTTTTCTTGTTGTAAAATTCATGTAGGTACGTTTTTAAGGTTTAGAGGTGATTTTTTTTTAGGCCTGTAAGATGGTGGAAGTTGAAGTCAGAGTCGTTGGGTACAATTGATTAAATAAATTTAAAATTTGTCCAACGGATTAGATAGATTATCCAAAAAAATTTTAGATATTAATTAAAGAATAAATATGAATTTTTTTGTCCAATTAGAATTGTTAAATTGTTAAATGAAGGACTGCATTCAAACTTAAAAGGACATAAATTGTTAAATTAAAAAACAAGAAGGTTGAAGTACTATATCTAAAAAAACCCTAAAAATTATACTGTAACTATGTCGAGGATAGAAGATCATAATAGACAAAAGCTAGTTTTATGAAGGAATTTGACTAGCACGTTCGATTTTTCAATAATCTTTTATTTTATCCGAGTAGTTGTAGAAATCTTTTATTTGTCCTTAATTACTAATGTTAAAACTAAAGATACCAAATTTATCATTGTCCCAAACACATTGATGGAGAGCACATTGATATCAAGAATTAACTACATATAGAACTTGATAACTTTTAAAAAACTCAAAAAGATAAGAAATTGAAGGATTTGTTTTATAACTTTAAAGAAAAAAAATAGGCCTCTTTTAAAATTTGCGTAGAGTATTTGAACAATTTACGAAGCAGAACTTGGAGTATCTGCTTTCATTGGGTAGAATGCCTTCTGCTATAGGTTATCAACCCAACCTTAGTACTGAAATTTATATTTTATATTCTACAAAATGAGGTCCATAACTTATATTCAAGCAATTTATGTATACGCAAATGATTTGACCAATCCTACTCTGACCATGACATTTGCACATTTAGATGCTACTACCGTACTATCAAGAGGAATATTCACTGCTGAACGTATCTATCCAACAGTAGATCATTGAGATTGAACACTTTTGTTTTTATCTTTATTTTTGGTAGTTGTAGTTGCAGCGGTTAATAATACTTTTTGGATTATTATGATTGATTTGTTTTTTAGTGTCCGAAGTTGAACATGAATTTGTACTTATTTTTTGAGTATTTTTAAAGGTTGTGAGTTTCTTGTAACTAACGGATTCAAATATCAATTACTCGGAGTAACAATCCCATCACCAACTAGCTTAGAGATCCTAAATTCAAATCCCCCTTCTTCCAAGAAAAAAGAAAAAAAAAAATCCAACTTATTATTATTTTTTGACAACCGGGCCAAATAGCCTAACCAAATAAAGCAAAGGGAAATTTTAAAATAACCCCATTTCTTTTCTTTCTAAACCCCACAATCTCCAAATGTTCTATTTTTACCCTTAAATAATGATAACAAATTCTAAGAACCCATCCTCCCCTCCCCTTCACCTGAGCCTTGCCCCACCATTCTCTCCCTCCATCCACCCTACCAGTGGCCCTCTCTTTCTCAGCCTCTTTTTCTTTCTCCCTCTCTTCATTTTATCACTGCTCGAAGTTGTGAGGAAGATCATTTGTACAAGGAAAAGAGAGAAAGAAAGAGATAGAGACACATAGATAGAGGAGAGAGATAAAGAGATAAGAAAGATAAAGAGAGAAGTGAGATAAAGAAATTGTTGGGGATCACTAGTGGTGGTGAGGCCGTCGGAGGGTGGCTCGATGAAAGAGAGAGAATGGTGGGGGCGTGGCTTAGGTGAAGGGAGGGGATGAGGGATTTTAGATTTTTTTTTCCCTTTTTTAACAATTAGGGGCAAAAATGGAAAGTTTGGTGGCAAAATATCTTTGTGAAGTTTGGAATGAAAAGGCAGCTACTCTATGAACACCAATCTCCTTCTCACACATACCCCTTTCTCATTATACACCCCTATATCTTTTTAAATTTTACAATTTCTCACAAAATACCCCTCATATCACCAAATTACCCTTACTGTCTTGAAACTATTTCCAACAGTAATTTTCTCACTACACACCCATCAATCAACATTGCCAGAGCTCGCACATCGCCGAAACTCTCACGGCCACATAGCCATTATTAACACCTAGAGGTATGCCCTAACTTAAAATTATTTAATTCTAATGTAAATATAAGGTTATTCTATCTAATTTAAGTTGTTTAATCTATTTGAACACTTTTTTGTGCTTGAGATGATTTGGATTGTGGGTGTTTGATTTTTGTATTGGAATTCAGGTTTAGGAACTTGTGTTTGTTAAGTTGTTCAACAATGGTTTGCCGAATATTTGTAGTTATTCAGTGGTACCCTACCAAATGAGTTAGAGGTATTCGGTTAGCACCAGTTGAAACTTTTTGGACCCTTCGGCCTTAGTTCATCGAATGAAAAGCCAACCAAGTGAAGAAGACGAAACAAATTCAAGAAAAAATAAATAATAACTATCATACCTTATTTAAAGACGAATAAGGGACAAATGAAGGTTATATTCATAAAAAAATAGTGTGCTTTTGTACAATACTAATGTTGAGAGTCATAATATAATCAAATTTAGGGTTTAGTGGATGATGTAAGAAGTAAGGGGGTTATGGGAAGATGGGTTGTGGCTAAAATGTTGTAGGGTGATGGTTTTTTTTTTTTTTTTTTTAAAGTTAGGGGGAGGCAGATCAAATTTGGGTGTAGAGTGAGCAATTTTATGGCCTTTCCAACTGAGTTACCCAACAAGTTAACAACTGCAGTCTGCATGAGGTGTTGGGTTTAGGCGTGTAGAGATAAAATTTTTTTTTTTTTTTCAAAAACTATGGTTTGTCTTTAGAGTCTTTCTTATTGGGTCAAATGTGTTATTTTATAATGAGCAGTGCTAGAAATTTTAAATTTGTATCTCAAATACTGTGTAATATTTTATTAATTTATATATAAGTAAAATATTAATATACGTAACGACACATTATTTGAGATCTTTAGTATTCTTATTTTATAATTTAAATAAAGAGAGTCTGTAATGAAAAAAAAAAAAAGTGTTCATATAACGGTCGGCGAATAAAACAAAATGTGGTTATATTAGAATTTTAAGAAAGCAAAATGTTACGGGCCAGTCCGGAAACAAAAAAGCCCAGCTTCAAGAGTCAGGACATCCCATAGCTGCCCCATTACCCGAGAACTTCTTCTCCCTCCTCCTCCTTCCTTCCTCAGCTCACTCACAACTCACACCTGCACTCCTCCACTATCAGACCCAAAACGACACCAAGCCACAACCCAAAACGACAATGCAAGCGCCGCAAAACCCCAGCATCCCAGTTAGCGAAGTCTACTGGTCTCTCCTCCACAAAGCCGACAAGAAATTCTCCAAAATCCGAGAGCTCCCCTATTACCACCGCAACAGGTCCTTTGTTAATCTCTCATTAATTTCCTATTAAACTAATCCTAAACATTCTTAATTTTAGTTTAATTTTCTTAATTTTGTTCAGGCACGAATACGACGCGTATTTCTACAAGGTGTTCAAGGTGTACACGCAGCTCTGGAAATTCCAGCAAGAAAATCGCCAAAAACTCGTGGAGGCCGGTCTCCGGCGGTCGGAGATCGGCGAGATCGCATCGCGGATCGCTCAGCTGTACCTGGGCCAGTACATGAGGACCAGCGAGGCCAGCTATCTCTCCGAGAGTTACATTTTCTACGAGGCGATTCTGAGCAGAGAGTACTTCAAGGAGGGCATGTTTCAGGACCTGAGCTTGGCCAACAAGCAGCTCAGGTTCATTTCCAGGTTTCTCATGGTGTGCTTGCTTTTGAATCGAAGAGAGATGGTGCAGCAGCTGCTTAATCAGCTCAAGGTCTTGGTTGATGAGTGCAAGAGGACATTTCAGGTTTGTAACTTGTACTTTCTTGTTATATTTGATTATTTATGTTGTTATTTTGTTATGGGGTTCTTTTCTTGAACTACTTGTGGAAATTGAATTGCTCTATCAGTTTTTGTTTTACTTTTAAATTGAAAAATCGAACTGTGTGCGCATCATAAGCTAAAAAAGGCTAGAAATTATCGAAATGCCATAAGGGGGTTAACCCCAGTACACTAGAAGTATACACAAAAATGGAAAAAGAAAAGATGACTAAAATTGTAATATAATAATATCTCAGAATATATATTATATATGTAGTAGCTAGTATTTAGAATGGTGAGATCTGTTTTGTAATGGGGGCATGGTAATCACCAAATTTGGAGCATGGCAATGCGAATGTGCAGTACTTTTGGTTTGAAGTTGGGATTTTATGAAATTGGGTACAAATGGGCGCACTTGTCCAGTGCACTTGAATTTATTGTAGATAAAGGAGTAGTTTTAAAAGGCTAGGCAGTCAATGAGAATAATAAAAAAAACTCAATTAGGTGTGATTTTTTGAACTCCCAAAAGGATGCTGTTGCTTAGGTTGCAAAATTGTTATTCTTCTGTATTTATTTTTTATAGCATTATTGGATGACACCTTTGTGCAGTTGACTGCAGTATAAGACTGAGTCATGCTGTTTTATTTGCGTGTAATATTTTTTTTGTCAACCAGAAGTTTCCATGTACTATATAAATGCACAACTCTATACTTCTTCCCCCCCCCCCNTTCCCCCCCCCCCCCCCCCCCCCCCAAATTCATGAATGGAAGTAGAAAATTTTAAGCATTTGTGTTCTTGCAGATAGGTTTAATAGTGACATTTGAATGATTTTGTTTCCAGGAAACTGATTTTAAGGAATGGAAGCTGGTGATTCAGGAAATAGTTAGATTTTTGAAAGCTGACACAGCTTTTATGAATATCAGGCCTTTGAGATATATTATTGTCCTGGACTGTCATCCTGATTCCCTACCACATGTTTCCACATCAGTCGCGAAGAGGTCTTTGAGACTACGAGATGCAATACTGAGCAGCTACCATCATTATGAGGTTAGGTATTGAGGTTTTTCCCACACTCCTTTTTCTTTTTCTGTTTTGTTTATTGGATAAGAAACAATAATTATTAAAGTCAAAACATTTACAATCCTTGTGGACAAGGTATGACACGAAATACAAAACAGCCAATGCATGAAAGCTCTAGCTAACATACAACAAAAACCATAAAATCTAGATAAGAACAGCTTTCCAATCCGCAAAGAGAGCAAAAAGCATGGTTTCCTGAAACTCTGAAGAAACTGAAGCCCAAAGCGATGTCCAGAACCATACTTTATCCTATAAAATCTCCACCCACTCCTTCACTCCTTTTCTCCTTTAGGGAGAATCCACATGTGTTTAATTCTGATTTTAAGGTTCTCGATTACATGTTTTTGATACTGTTGTATTTGATGCTTTACGAATATATTAACTGGAACTATGTCATGACATTTTCTATTTTTTACATGGTTAAATCTCAATCAGATAAAGTTTTCGGAGCTCACTCTTGACACTTTTAGGATGCTTCAGTGTCTGGAGTGGGAACCTAGTGGCTCATTTTACCAGTCAAATGGTGGTAAAAATGGTCAGAATGGGGCACCCGGGCCCAGCCGCATTAACTACTCCCAAGATATTGCTGATCCTACTCTGCCACCTAACCCACGAAAAGCTGTCTTATATCGTCCTTCTGTTACACATTTTCTAGCAGTGAGTATGATGGGAATTAATTTACCAATCTGTTGCCTGTTTCTCTATTTGTTGTTGTAGGAAATTTTGGTATATAACTATATATTGCGATTATAATAGTATATATCCATGACGAGGGTGAAACCTTTCTTCCATATGCTATTTATGCTCAACGGCATTGACTACCGGATTGCCTGAAAATAATATCTTTTTGAAATTATAATCAATTTAAATGGAAAAGCTATGTAAAATCTCTGTTTTCTCGAAGTTCTAGAATTATTTCAAAGACTAGTGACCTACACAATTATGCATGTGTAAACATTGTAAGGTTGGAGCTTCTTTTCTGAAATATATCCCTTAGTGAGTTGAAGTCAAGTTGCAGAAAAGCGCATGGCTGTTTTGTGCTTGATTTAAGCAGCTATCATCCTGCTATGCTTCTGTGTGGTAAAGAACTTATAAATGACAACAAATGTTTCTCTTTCTTGACTCTTATACATCTTTGCCCCCTCACTCCCTCTCTGGAGTTAGTTTTGGTTGCCTTTGACTTAGTAGGATTTATGCTTGAAAACAAAGTCTAGGAAAACTTTTTAATGTATGATTGTTACTGTGTAAGGGACCAGAATTGTATACGAACCAGACGTGTTTGGTACTTTGGATTGTGTCACAGTCGTGTCAGGGCCCATAATCCTTTTTGTTTTTTGCAGACATGTCAGGAAGTGTATCTGACGCTCGTCAGAGGCACATCAAGTGCTTGTCCACTCCTGACGGGTGTCAGGTGCAGTGACACTCCACCTAGGAGGCATGTCTATGCATCATAGTACCCATAGTTGTAGGAGAAAGCTAATAGCCTTCATATATATCAATATCTAAAACCATGAGTCATTTTTATTTACACTGACTTTGATAAGCATGTAAACAAATATTGAATGGGTTTTGATCAAAGATAAAATCTTACCATCATCTTTTTTCCTTTTGCAAAAGTTAATACTCCTTACATCTGAATAATTCCATCCTTTCTCTGCCACAACAATCTTTTTTTTTTTTTTGGCTGAATGTCAAAAATGGTCATCGTGATTTGCCTCATATTTCAATCATACTTTCCCTCAAATGACTGTCCCACGTGCGGTCACATAGGGGGGTAGAATTGTCCTTTCAGATCCATCAGTTGCTAATTCACATGTGCTGGTCACGATTCTACCCTCCACTTGACCTGCACGTGCGCTTTATTTGATGGCCATTTTACGGAATTCTGATTTTTGAGCAAGATTGAAAAAATTTAAACCACGGCAGTACAATTTAAAACATTGAAACCACGAGAGTAAGATTGAAATATGAGGCAAACTATGAGGACCATTTGTGACATTTGGCCTTTTTTTTTTTTTTTTTTTTTTTTTTTTCCGTTAAGAACTACTTAGGTAATAATTTTTCGATATTATTTGCATGACTGGCAGGTTCTGGCCACAGTTTGTGAGGAGCTTCCCTCTGATGGAGTTATCTTGATATATCTGTCAGCTTCAGGTGTGAAAAATTAGTTTGGTTTCTTAGCTCATGGATTTTGTTTAGCTTATGTGTTGTGTAAGATCATTTCTTTTACATCTTTAAATTGGTTCATTCAAAGGACATAATATTTTATCCCCAGTAGGTGCTGGAATGTACTCTGATGCGACCCCCGCTTCTACGTTGGGCTGTCCATCTGACAGACTAAACCCTTCTTGTGGACAGAGTAAAGGAGATGGCTCAAGCTTTCACACTAGTTGCTTACAGTTGGGTGCCCATGGGAATGGAGGTACTCAATGAAGAACAAATCATAACACAACAACATAGTTTGATTGCATGCTATTTGAATCAATCAAATTCAGTTTCATGCATATGCAAAAAGTAGAAATTTTGTATCTTAGGGCTTAGCTTGGCGGTTTACCGCCCACTTGTGTAAGGGCTGTGTTTTTAGATTTGGACAGCGCTCCTCAAAAGTTGAGCTAGTGAAAGAGAAAAATTTGCCAAGTTCTTTGTCAATGTACTTTGTGGTTCTTTCTTTTCTTTGTGTGAGTTCTTGCAAGATAGTAGTGCAAGGAGAATCTAATGGATGCACTCTTGATTAGGATGTGTCTTTGTCAATGTAATTGAGGCTTTTGCTGGTGTAGGTAGCTTCTATTTATAGGGTACCTTAATTCTTTGGTCCAGTGGACATCTTGTCCATTGCTTATTACTATTTCATGTTCTTTAATGAAATTTGCTTCCTATAAAAAAGGTAAGAAGTAAAATATTTTTTTCACTTGAATTGAATTTGTAATTATCCGCCAACAGAAAATTTAAAGCTATAATTGTTTTTGCCCACATGCCATGTTTTAATAATGTATACTTCATTAATGGATTTCTGGTTTGTAGTTTATGAAGATATTGAATAATGGATTTACTTGTTCAAACTTTGTTCTTGTCTTATTTTTAAATTACATTTCCTTAATTTTGCATAACACTCTAAGGATAAAATATTCTGATATGAAACAAACTCTCTTTTTCAGGTATAAATAGCGTTTATCCTAGTGACTTAGTTCCATTTACAAGAAGACCACTTTTTTTAGTTATCGACTGTGACAGCAGTGAAGCTTTTGAGGCAAGTGTATTAACTCTACTTTGGTACAGGGCATTTTTATTTAGCTGTTTCTAGATGTCTGTATGAGGATTGGAATGGATAGTCAATAACTTTTTTGTTGCCTGTAAAGATGTTTAGGGATTTGAAAAGGAATATATGCTGTGAGATAAAATCAAGGGTAGAGCTGGAGAGAGTCTAGGTAAAACTGGAAAGAAATGGGAATTTTTATTTTCCCCATTTTTTTGAGTGGTTTACACAATGTTACAACTTACAATGTTTATGGTCCATAAATTATCTGCAAGTGTTTTAAGCAAATAAGTCTGAGATTAAACATTGCATTGTTTAGTATGACCCCACCAAAACATCTTTATGCAAAAAATTTATAACACTTAAGATGAGGTGGGATGCTATATTCATACTAGCAGTAGTTACCACAAGTATGGTGCGTTCCGTGCATTGTATTGAAAAAATGTCATAAAAGTGATCAGTATATTTAATTTGATGCACATATTTCTCTCTCTTCATATCACACTGCAATCTGTTGCAAGGCACTCTCCCCTTATGTTATTTCTCCGATCTCATTAAATGTTTCCTAGAAGGGGCTAATTTCTCGAAGTTCCCAAAAGGGGCTAATATGTCTTTGGTAGGTACTTCAAATTTTCACCTGAAACAAAATGTGTAATATTGTTACGGAGGAACCTAATGTATAGCAATTCAAAACTGTTAGACTTGCACAGTCAATTATACATAGTCAATTATGAGAATATTGATAACCTTAACCTCCCTCCTTCCCTCCCTCAGTTCGTCCCCACCAAGCAGAATTATTGTTATGTTAGCTTAAATGGCAAAATCTATTATGCTAACCTATAGAGAAGGTGACTAATGACTCAAATGTGCTCAGGCTATAAATGGAGTAGAAAAAGGAGAGACAGCTGCAATGCTGCTATCTTCTAGTTGTTCATATCACACTGCTGCTGTTGATTCCTCTCGTCAGTCAAGTGGAAGCCTATTCACTATTTTCCTCACAGCTCCATTGCAGGCTTTCTGTTTATTGCTTGGTATTTCAGGCTCTGACATTGACATGGTGCGTAAAAAGTTGACACTTTGTCTCTTCTTACTAAAAAATACTGGTTATTTATTTTTCCGGAATATTTATGGAATGAAAATGCTTCAGGATACATATAACAAGGCTGAGAAGCTGCTTTCCAGTTCGTTAAGTAATTGGGGGTCTACTTTGGTGACGTCAGACACTATTGATCCTGTTTGGGCACAGATTTTGACTGATCCATTCTTAAGGCGTCTCCTTTTGAGGTACTTTTTTATTTTCTGTTTTTGTTCTTATGAAGAAGTTTATAATGGTTAAGCCTGCATAGTCTCTAGTTTTTCTTTTTCTTAAACTTTTTACCGGTATGAAGCTAATGAACTGCTCTTACAAGCACCTCTTTCGGTTCAGTAGCACTGCGAGCCTGTGAAGAAATGTACCTATAGGCTTTCCTCAATAAATGATTTCTACATGAGGATATCTTTTGTTTAAGCTTGCAACTGGCACAAATTTTGACAGTTATTTTGTGGTATAAGTGTCGTTCTTGCTATGTGTACAAAGGTAGAGGATTTAATGTTCAAAATCAAACTCAGCCATGAGTTTGTTTGTCAAGGCACACCCAGATGTCAGGCCTATTTGAACCTTATGGGCTTATAGCTGGATACCCCAGAAAGCTGGTTAATTTGTTAGTTCATGGTCCTTGGGTGTTCGGATCAGTACTGTCAACTAGGTTGGGTTGAACTTGGTAGACTTGTTCAAGCTCATCCTGGAATAAGAGGTCCCTTTCTGTGCCCAACTCAACATGTTAGTCAGGCGAAGAAATTCAGCCTTAGCATAGCTATTCTATAGAGCAGACTTTGAACAAGATGAAGATGCATTGACCTTGAAGCATAGAAAAGTTTAACTGTAGATTGCGTCTGACATGGCTCAAAGTTGTAATATTAGGCTATTTGTTAACAACTTAACTCCAGGAGCTACATTGAGTTAATATAATTAAATAGTTACACACATGCATTCTTGACTCTTCTGTTTTTTAATAGTACACATGCACACGTGCATGTTTGTGCATGTTCACGATATTACTGTCTTTGAAGGCACAACCACTTCAACAATTAAGTTAAAATCACCTTTTTTCAGCACTAGTACTACTGGATGCTCTTGAATGGATTAAGCTTTTCATCTTTTTTTTTTTTTGTGTTTATCTCGGGTACTTCACTTGTGCTGTTTTTAGTGAATTCTATTTGGCTACATTGTGTGTGATACATACATGTATCTATGTGTAATTTTTTTTTTTTTTCCTTCCTTTAGGTTCTTATTTTGTCGGGCTGTGCTATCACTCCATGCTCCAACCTTCAATAAGAAGGAGTTTATTCCCAAGTGTATACCATGTCTCCCAGTGTCTGTCCTGCCAACGGCAGCTGCATGTCAAACTGTAATTTTGCAGATAGCGAACCTCTTTGGAGCCACCACCAAATTCATCTTCTCAGAAGGACTTGTACTCCACGAAAATAGACAGGGTGAGACAGAATCAATGTCATATTCAGAATGATATGGGGCAAATCACATTATAGCTAGACATGGTTGGCGAATGCCCTTTTGTTAATTTGGATTCATGGTGTCAAAAATTCAAAATTATCCCAATACTTATGTTGGGATTTGTACAGAAGACATCTTTGAAATGCTATGTGTGCTGTTTTCTCATTCTCTTTAGACCTTTTGTTCTTTTTGATATAAGTGGAAAAAGAATGATGTCTGCATAATTGGAGAATGGAGAGGACTTTTCCTTGTGTGCGCTGTTGTTGAAGGGTGGTTTTAGAAAATAAGAAATGGGGTTGGGTTTGAATAGGGAGGGAACTGAAGGACTTTATTTTTTATAAAAATTTAGCTGTTTGGGTTTTCTCTTCAAGGATAAAATTGGAATGCAACAACAACAATTTCTTTGCCTTTTAGTGTCCTCCATTAGGAGGGCAAAAGTATAGCAAGCCTTTTTTTGGCTTGTAACATGGAGGGTTACTTGAAGCCTTCAAACAATGGGTCAAGGTGGCTCAATTGGTCCTGCCTGAGCATTTTGTTATGTACCAGACACTCACAAGCATTGAAGTCGATCTTGAGAATCATACCCACCATTAAAACACAAATTTTCACGAAACTTACAAAAAACCAAAAAGGGATAAAAGAAACACAGCTCCTCAACTCAAAAGCACCCATCAGAAAATGAGCTGTTTACTGAGTTCCACAATCCAAACCCAAAGTACTCTTTAACGTGGTCAAAGAGAACCCACGACAAATAGAATACAACAAATTAAGGACATTTTGTAGAAAAAATAAAAGAAAAATAAACCCAAATGGCTTCTATACGGTGATTAATATCAGTTATATATAGAAATTATTAAAATTTTACACTCGCTATTTCCAACTCAAATGCAAAACAAAAGGATGAAAAAAAAAAATAGAAGTATATATCAAGAACTCACATACATCAGAAGTGCAATATAAAAGAAAAATAATGAACTGACAAATTAATTTGCTTAAATTCTCCTAAAGAAATAAAGGAATGAAATCAGAATATATTGTGTCTATGTTCTTTTTCTTTGTGATTTTTTTTTTTGGCCAGCTTTTTCTTTGTGATTAATTAGTTTTAAGCTGGATAAAATGAGAAATCATAATATATTGGATGGAAAATGACAAAATTATTAAGCTGGATAAGCCATAACATCATTATCAGTGACCAACTAGTGAAGAGAGCCACTCCCGCTCTTTTTCAACCTGAAATAGTTAAAAAGAAAACCCAGAACAAGCTAAAGACAACCTGTTTTCTAATCTCAGCCTAAGGTTCCATTAGCCTTTGCAACCTGGCCTACAATTAAAGCCATAATAAATCAACATTGTTCATCAAACTTCAATAGGTAAAAGAAATGAACCGCAAATCAAGATTGCAGGAACGTACTTCACAATGCAGAGGATCAATATGATCCGTAGATGGTAGATAAGAACTAATTAATACCAGTCTACAAATAAAAAAAAATATATATATATCAAGAATACTCTAAAACTAACTAGTTAGTAAGTTAATATAAAACTAACCATCCTGTTAGGCTCACCGTAAAATTTAATCTTAAAATCTGAACCGTCTATTTTTTAGGCCATACTTCAAATATCATCTTTGTAAAAAATCTCCAAAATTAGAATTCATTTAGGCATTTGATTATGATAACAATTATTTATATGCTTTTATCGAAAACAGTGATCGTCTATTTATTTTATCACAGTTAGATGACTAAATATGATATAGTTGAATTTTTGCAAAGATGATTTTTGAAGTAGAGCCTAAAAAATGAATGATTCGGATTATAAGATTAGTTATGTGGTGGGTCCAAAAAACATGGTTATCTTCGTATTAACTTGCTAACTAGTTAGCTTTAAAACACTTATATATATATATAGAGGAGTGCTCTAAAGCTAACTAGTTAGCAAGTTAATACGAAGCTAACTATGTTTTTGGGCCCACCACATCACTAATCTTATAATTCGAACGATCAATTATTTAGGCTATATTTCAAAAATCATCTTTACAAAAAATCAATTAAATCGAAAATCATGTAGTCATCTAATTAAGATCAAATAAATTGACGATCAGTATTTTCGATAAAAGCATAGAAATAGTTGTTATTATAATCAAATGGCTAAATGACTTTCGATTTTAGAGATTTTTTACATGAATGATCTTTGAAGTAGGGCTTAAAAAATAAACGGTTCGGATTTTGAGGTTACATTTTGCAGTGGGCCCAACAAGGTGGTTAGTTTTGTATTAACTTACTAACTAGTTAGTTTTAGAACATTCATATATATATATATATATATAGAAAATTAGGATTAAATACCAAATATCAATAGTTTTTCAGTAAAGCAGCAACACACTAATTTTTTTTAATTTAGGTACTAACCTAGTGTAAGACATTTTGGATTAGGTCACAAATCAAATCAGTTTGTTATATAATTGTGACTGTCGAACAGTCACAGTTGTGATTGAACTGTGACTGTTTCAAATTTATAAAAATTCAAAATTTTTAAGAGTTTAATATTTTTGATTTAAGGTTGGGGGATAAAGTCATATAATTCAAAGACTAAACATTAAAGTTTAAGCCTTGCAAATATTGAAAAAACAACAAATCAATAAAAAAGTTATGACTGTTAGACAGTCACAGCTCGATATAACTATGTTTTTTAAAATTGGTACCTAAACTAAAATTTAGTACCTAAAGTAAAATGACATAAATGTTTTGATAGTTAAAATGAAAAAACATTATAATTTGGTACCTAAAATCAACGGACCTATATATATATATATAGTTGTAGGATAATTTATTAGAAATAGGTCTAATTTTAAAGGGTTATTCAGACTAAAACCAAATAGGAATTTAGATTTGTATTTAAATCCAATTTTTTAGGCTAAGGTCTAAAAAATGGACTTGTTAAAATTTTTTACTTATATTATCTCTTAATTAAGATAATTAATATGAATTAATTTTAAAAATTATGAATGATAATATCTGTTATGACATTTAATTTAAGAAAACATTCAAGATAATATAGTTTTTATGTTTTATAATTTAAATAATAAAAGATAATATCCATTTAAATTATACAAATAAAAAAAAAAAACATTAACCCACAAAATCGAAAATAATCAAACAAGTTAAAAAAAAAAAAAAAGTATATATAGGTACATTTCCATTGTACTAATACCTAGGTTTATATATATATATAAGTGCATTTCAATTGTACCCGTATATGAATTGGAATATATATATATATATATTCATATTCGATTAGGTGCGCACCTGATCCGAACGCTCGGTTTCAACTGCCGATCGCTCAGCCATGCTGCTTCATTTCCTGAGTTTTAAGAATAAATCCTCATCTTTTCACCTCATCTCTTCCTAAGATATAAAATAAGCTTGGTGGAGGCGTTATGTTAAAGTTTAACTCTGAGATTTTGGGCGGAACCTTAAATTTCAGAGCTAAACCATAATATAAACGCCGACAAATCATCGATCAATTAGTACAATTAAAATGTACCCATAAAGAATTTGTTTCCTTATTTAATTATTTTCATTTTTTAGGCTGATGCATTTTTATAAGATTAATATAATTTAAATCCCACAATTAATTTTAGAATAATATGATAATATTAAGATAATATAAAACTATGATAATATTAAAATTAAAATATTATTAATTTTAGTATAATATCAGACATTTTTTAAATTAAAAATATTTGGACAATATTTTTGAAACTTAGTTAAAAATTAAAAAGTATTAAGATATTAGTTTAAGAAAGGAGGAAAAATTGAATCGACCCGTAAATTGTAGGATTCAGCAGGTCCACCAGCTGAAGGCCCATCGACCACTCGGCCCAGTACTCCAGAAAGTGTGAGATTCTTATTTCCACCCTCTCATCCTTTTCTTAACTTTGTTTAATTTGGTGTATATACTTCACTTGCTTGATTAGCACTATGAAATTAAGTTGTTGCTGTATGCATGTGTTTGTTATTCAATGGATTGGAATGTTGAAATTGCAGGAAGGAGCAGAAGCAGAAGAAAAGGGTCCAAAAATGGTATTCATGGTTGAACCTCAAATACTGGTTCCAAGGTGTACTACTAGTAGTACTACTGCTACTATTGTGTGTAGGGGTGGGTACGGTATGGTTACCGTACCGAAACACCCATACCGAATTCCGACCGATATGGGTCGGTAACCGATCACTTCGGTATCGATCGGAGAGGTGGCTGCCCGATTCTAAACAACACACAATACACCACAAAACTCACCCAAAACGTCACTGGACAAGGAATTTGGCTTTTGGGACTTTCGAAGAAGCAGAAATGGAACAAATAACCACCAACTCGCCGCCACAAGTGGCAGCGGCAAAACAGGACCTGGATAGAGAAATTCAATCCAAAACAAGCTCAAATTCTGTCCAACAACTCACAAGCAACAAATAAATGGAAATATGACAGAAATTAAAAGGAAATAGCTTTACCGGCCACCACATGCGGAGGAGCCTGCGGTGGCTGTGAGCTCCAAAACTGGGTTTTTCAAATGAATAACTTTCAGCTCAAACCAAGCATACAGAATCAAAGAAGAGGTTGAGGGGAGGCAAAACCATACCTCACTCGACAGAAAATACCGTCGGAAAAGCCAGAAACTGGCCAAAGAAGACGACCGGCCATGTGGCTTCGATTTTCGTGCTGTAGTGGTCCGATGAACAATCGAGAACCACCTATGGACTCACCGCGACTAAGGGGAGAAGACCCAAGTGGTCCTGCATCTCGATTTGGCCGGAAAACAACCGATTGCCGCCAAGATGGCTGGACTTGATTTGCTTCGATTCCTCGTCATGGGTGGTCGGTCGAAGAAATAGAGACCAATGTGAGAGAGAGGAGAGAGAGGCGAGCTCGGGGAGCCTTCGTCCTCCTCCATCCGCTGCTGGATGCGCTGGAGAGAGGGGCGGCGATGGTGAGTTTGCAAGAGAGAGAGAGAGAACCAGGGAGAGAAGAGAAAGATGAGAGAAAAAAAAAAGACTTTTGGGTATTTAAAACTCTTGCATGCAATTTTACAAAAATACCCCTTACTTTGAACGTCCGTAAAACCCAAACCGTAACTCCGTTTTACGAGTGGTTCGTGTCTACGAACTCGTGGACTCAAGACCTATCCAAAAAGCCTAAACTTGAAGTAAAAAACCCACTAATTTTAAAAGTCAACTTTGGGTCAAACCCAATTTAAAACAAAAATTAAAATTAAATCAAAATCCTTTTTTATTTCTCAAATAAATTCTCAAAATATTTAAAATAAATCTTTGAAAAATACGGAGTCTCACATCTTAGGTATTTTCAAGTTTGGTAAATTTCTAATTTTATTTTTTATTGAGATTAGGTTTTTTTTATGCTTGTGTTTTCTAGGTTTTGGCATATAGGCACCTCTCTCTCTCTCTCTCTCTCTCTCTCTCTCTCTCTCTAGGTAATTCTCCTTTTCTTTTCTGGGTTGTGGTTGCGGTAATGTTGATTGGGTATTCATTTCTAGAATTTATATCATCTTCTAAACCTTAGGGTATATGGTATAGGTTATATACCTAGTAGGGCCGTTAGGCTAATTAAATGGCTAATACCATATACTAATAATAATATATTATACCATATTATACATTTATGATTGAGGTAATTACATAAATCATAAATAGTCCATAACTCCATAGTCCATATTGATATTAATATATTATATCATATTATATCATATTTTACTATATTATTATTATATCATATTATACAATATACTAAATTACTAATAAGTCTAATATGATCATAATATACTCTACTATACCATATTATACCATATTATAATATTATACTATATACTATATACCAAACTCTAAGTTATTAACTATGAATCTATGAATTATAAATTTATAGTATTAGACTATTAGGGTATAGAAATTAGTAATTAGTATGAGATATCATATACATATACTATATAGGGTTTATAATTTAGTATAATATTAGGGTAGGGTATTTTTAATTAGTTTTATACAAAAATGTATTATATAAATTAAAAAACATATAAGTTAATAAGTTATAGGTTTAGGGTTTATAAATTTATATATGTTTGATATAAATTATAGAAAATTAGAAATGTATTATATAAAATTATAAATTATATAGAAAGGTAATACTAAGTTTTTTATATGTAGGGTATACCAATAATATAGTATAGAAATGTATAAAAATGAATTATTTTAATTATAATTTTTTAATATTAGGTCGGTATCGATATACCGTTGGTACCGGGTTTTGTAAACCAATACCGTTACCAAATTTGTCGGTATTTTTGGTATCGATACTTTTCGGTATTTTTCGATATCAATATCGGTATTTTTTGATATTTCGATATTTTTATCCAGCTCTAATTGTGTGTACTATTGTGTGACCACACCAGACTTCGGAGTGGGATCTGTTCCATCTCCGGATTTCCGAGTTAAAATCACAAATGCAAACAATGAAGATCACTATTTCAGCATCTTTCCTCTATCATCATCCAAAGATTTCAAAAAGACATAATGAGAATTAACAACTAAGATGGGAATGGTACGGTACGACTCCATAGCAACATAGATACGTGTCTCCTGTCTTAATTTCCAAATATACTGTTTCTTTGTTAGTAGGTCGGAAGAGTTAAGATTTCTTATCTTTTTCTTGTTTTTTTTTTTTTTTTTATTATTATGTCTACTTTTTAGCTTCTTTGTTAGTGGGTCGGAAGAGATAAGATTATTATCCTCAAATGTTTTTATAATCTTCTAAGGTATTTATGTCTTTTTAAGTTAGTTTTTTTAATATTCATGTCTTTATATATTAAGCATTCAAATAATAATTAAGGTGTTAAATTTCGATTTTGTGGGATGTCAAAATTGAAACCTATATTTGTTAAATTTTTGAGATAATTTCGGTAAAATTTTCGCCGGTGATCTGGTTTAGGATTTTTGGGTTTTTGAAGAGAAGGCTGGATTTTGGGAGAAAAATGGGGCGGCGGCAAGGGGCGACAGGGGGGAGATCGAGGGAGAAAGAGGGGACGGCAGGGTGGAGAAAGAGGCCGGCAAGGGGGGCGACGGCTGGGGGAGATGAGAGAGAAAGTGGTGATGGTGATAGTGAGGGTGGGTTGGTGATGGAGAGAGAGAGAGAGAGAGAGAGAGAGAGAGAGAGGAGAGAGAGA
>QANW01009228.1:314858-372603 GCA_003254865.1 Dryas drummondii | reverse complement strand
GGAGGGAGCTGGTGTCAGAGGCGCGGAAGCCTGGGTGGGTGTGCGGGGCGGAAGCCTAAGTGGGTGCGCGGCGCGGAAGCCTAAGTGGGTGCGCGGCGAGGAAGCCTGAGTGGGTGCGCAGGGCGGAAGCCTGGGCTCGGGCCGGGGCTGGCGGTGCACGGGGCGAAAGCTCGGAGGGAGCTGGTGTTAAGGGCGCGGAAGCCTGGGCTCGGGCCGGGGCTGGCGGTGCACGGGGCGAAAGATCGGAGGGAGCTCGGAAGCTCGGAAGCTCGGAAGCTAGGAAGCTCGGAAGCTCGGGAGCTCGGAAGCTCGGAAGCTCGGAAGCTAGGAAGCTCGGGAGCTCGGAAGCTCGGAAGCTAGGAAGCTCGGAAGCTCGGAAGATCGGAAGCCCGGGAGCTCGGAAGCTCGGAAGGTTTTTTCACCTCAACTGAGGGTAGAGAATTCAATGGGGAAAAGTTGTAACGTTCCCACAGACGGCGCCAAACTGTTGATGCCCAAAAATGGTAGAGCAGTCAACGTCGAGTCGAACCACGTAGGCACGTTGACCCACCACTGAGTGGATGACACGTCGAAGTGGGGCAGGAACGGGTAGCTGGGTCCGACTGGTGAGTAATGAGAGAGAATGGTATCCAAAGCACCCTGCGCAAGTACACAAAAATGAGCGGGAAGGGCACCGGTGTGGTGCCGGCCAAAGCTCCTCCGACGCTCAAGTCAGTGTTCAGAGAGATCTGAGAGCAGAGTGAGTGAATAGTATAATAATGATTTCAGTTGTCCTTTTGTGAACAGAAGGTACCTCTTTTATAGTACCTTTGGAAGAGTGTCAACCAATCCGGTGACGACACGTGTCCTTTGTGGTGACTTGCACTGTAGGAGCGCCACGTGGCACCGGTCTCGAGGATCCGAGTGAGTTGACACGGGTCGGGGGCCCGGGAGGCTTGAGCTTGGGAGGCCGGGGCCCATGGGGCCGGAGCCTATGAGGCCGGAGCCTAGTAGATCATGGGCTAGGAGCCCAGGAAGGGCTTAGTCTTTTGGGTCTAGGCCCAAACAGCATGGTGTTAGGCCTTGTGTGACTTGTCGTTATGCCCAGACGATTAATCATACGAACACCGATATTTAATTTTGGAGAGGATATAAAAATGTTTATGTGAATCCTCGTGATTTGCCTGAGGCCACATGTCACACCCCAATCCTGAATAAAATCTAATATCTCGGAGTGAAACGTGACTTACGTCCTAATCGCAGATTAATAAAATTATTTCTACAATTAAGACGTGAAAAGAAAAGAAAAGAAAAAATAATATTAAATAATTGGAGAAGCTAAGTACAGTGAAAATAAAAAATAGACTTTATTTATCAAATTACTGTTCTAAGAGTACCAAACGAGATGTTCATCTTCTTATATATAACAATTTATTGATAAACAAACAAAACATAGTACTCCAGCAAATTCTCTAAATTTCCTTTGGATATTCCACATCCTCGGTCATATTTCTGTCACCTGCACGATCTATTAGGGTGTGAGCTTTTAAGGTTTAGTAGGGTATAGTAATCCCTCATGGCCAGTTATCACATTTAATCAATGTCTCAGTAAAAGAAAAGAAATACAGATAATGATTTCAATTATATGCAATGAGAATGTGTGTACTCACTCCTTAACCATTGTTGTTGACACATACCCAAGACAAACAGGCCTACACGTCCCATACCGTGCATCATTCCACTGTGGTCCCGAATGTCTCAAGTATGAGCCAACACCCGTCCGTCCCTTATGCCCAAATATTTTAAATATTATTAATTTCACTTTTTCTTCAATAATTCTTCCACAAATCATGAGAACACCAGGTACATCTCTCTTTCTCCATGGTGTCTCTAATAAATCACGAGACCACCAAGTTCATCTCCCTCTCTTCTTGGTGTCTCAATTAATCATTTTCTTAACCTTGTTCACAATCACACGTACTTTCTTTATGCATTTTATGATTATGCATGTAAAGATAAACATTAATGCATGTATAGAGAAATTGAATTGTACATGCATAATAATTCAACCTTACGCAATTTGAGTGTATCACAGAATTAGAAAATTTCACAGTGCACACACAAGATTAATAATAAAAGTTTTTTCACAAATATAATGCACTTGATACATTTAAGGAAGAAATAGCATCACAAGTAATAAAGATAAATTATCACAAGAAAATAAATTACACAACATGACACAATGATTAATTGTAATATAGTCTAATCATTGGGGAAATAGAGACCCTACCTTAATTTATTGAGCATGAGTTTCTTCTTGGTCTGTTCCTATGCATTCGAGTCTAAAAAGTTTAAAAAAATATAGTTTAGATATAATTTAATTAAATTTAAATTTATTTCACTCTCTTTTTAAGGAGAGTGTAACTCACATTCTAATTTAGAGATGTCGGATTGACGCGAAACTT
Organism: Dryas drummondii; assembly: GCA_003254865.1. Taxonomy (NCBI): domain Eukaryota; kingdom Viridiplantae; phylum Streptophyta; class Magnoliopsida; order Rosales; family Rosaceae; genus Dryas; species Dryas drummondii. The sequence continues at coordinate 370,159 of QANW01009228.1, read as the reverse complement.
GTACCAATGGACTCGTATCGAAAAATAGAGTTGGGAGGGTGAAAATTGGGCGAAAATGGTCGACGGAAACAGTCACACACGCCGGCGGTGCGAGTGAGGTAGCTGGCCGGTCACTGTTCATCGTTTTCTTTAAACAGCTCTTGTTTTCAGATTTTCTAGTTTTTTTATCTCATTTTTTACTCGACTTTTGACCTATCAAACCTTCACCAAATTGAGCAAACTTATATTTGTTTTAAAGCTCTGCATCACCTCTTTACAACCATATAAAGAACATAAAAAACAGACGGTTAAAACTTAAGTTATAAGGCTCGAAAGAAGGCCATACGAAAATGCCAATTTTCTGGAAAAATTTCTAGATTTTTTATATTTCTTTGTTTTTTATTTTCTTTCAATTCCAAACCACAAAACATGTTTCTAAGGCTATAATAAGGCTATCTACAACCCTAATTTTTAGTTTTACAACATAAAAGAAAGGCATGTAAATAAAATTATAAAACAACATGTTTTATAAAAATTTGTTAAGGACACCCATGTTTCTATGGGTTCCTTAAACTCATCTTTTTTTATACCCCCCTTGAGTTCTATAGAGGCTAAAAGCTGTGAGTTCCTACAGTAAAGAAAAACCAAAGATATCTAAAAGGGGTTAGTTTATAGAAAGTCTAAAAAAAAACTTCTAAGATGAAATTTCAATTTCTAACCTTACTAGAGTTTTCAACCTCTCCTTCTCTAACTCTTTCTTTTTTTCTTCTTTCTTTCTTATTTTCTTCCTTTGGGTTTCGGTTATGTCTAGGCAATCTAGTCTAGCTGCTGGACCTTTTTTTTTTTTCTCTCGGGTTTCTTCTTTGGTCTCCTCTGTTCAGTTTTCTTTTTGCTGCTCAAGACTAATCTTAAGCACACTTTATAGTCTAATTGACATGTATTTTCAGTTAAGAAGGGATGAATCTAATAATTATGTAGATAAGAACTCATCTCTCTAAAGGAATCATCACCCTTGATCAAGGGTTAGGTATTCTAGTTTTGAGAAGGCTGATGACGTTGGTGTTATCCTTTCTAGCTTTTTTTTTTTTTTTTTTTTTTTTTTTTTTTTTTTTTTTTTTTTTTTTTTTTTTTTCAAGTTGGGCTTTGTATCTTGTAGAAACTTAGGCTAAAGCCCAAACATTAGAAATGTAGCCTAATGTTTATTTATCTATTTCTTATTATTATTTTTATTTTATTTTATTTTTTTCATTTTATTTTAATTTTTTTGGACATTACACCACCCGTGGGAATAACTAAAGATTATCGTGGATGCATTCCTTTGTTGTTGGGTGTTGTTGTTAATTTCATGTACTCATTCAAGTACTTAGTTGATTTAGTGTGATTTTCATTAAATATTTGTCTTTGTTTATATTAAGATTATCGTCATCGTTCTAAATATATTTAATATTGACCTTATTTTAAAGATCTCATTAAAATAAAATTAATAATATAATTTTTATAATTATTTGAGTTTTAAATTATAAATTAAATATCACTTAATCAATATTAACTATATTTTAAATAAATATACACCATTCCAATGAGAAATCAATCGCGTCGTGTGATCCAAAATCGATTTTGGGTCACAAAATTTGGGTCTCCCACAGTAGGCCTTGGAAGAGGGAGCTATTAACTTGATTAATCACCTCCCAGCGAGCCCAAGTGATATCGGGTGTCCGTGCAGCCCAACTCAAAGCTTGAAGAACTGAGAGAGAAGAGAGTGAATTTAGTGAATGATCATTGTTCTAAATTCGAAAAAAATGGCAAATCAAAAATCTTATTCTTGGTCTTCTTCACTGAGAATTCCAATTCTTTTAGTGTTGTTACTGTTATTGTCTCCCACAGTTCTTGCCAAGTCTCGTCGCCCAATCACTGTATGTCAAATTCCTCTATTTCTTAACTTCTTTATATCTTTATCTGTCACTATGGTTGTGGGTTTTTGTAGTGATTTTGAGTTTTTGGTGGGTTTTTGTATGTGGGTATTTGACAGGATATTGAGACAAGGCAGAAGAGGAACCAGTGCTATGCTGATATTGAGAGGTAACCACCTCCTACTCTCTTTTTAATTTCACATTTACTATTTTCTTATTTTCGTGTTTGATGCCTGGAAAAGTTTGACAAAAACTTAAAAAGAATTATGTAATTTTATTTGTTGAGGACTGGGATTTGTGATTATAGTGGAAATTGATTAAACCCCACCAAATATATTTGAGTTAGTTTAACTAGTCATATTATATAACAAGAAATTGTGCTTTCCTTAGTTTCATGAGTAAGCATATAGTCAAATTCAAACTGTATCGAGCAGGAACTTCTTGATACATCATTATATATGATATGATAAGACAAAGTTAATTTGAAGATCACGCAGATTGACAGAGAAAGAAAAATCTTCCAATGGATGTAGAACATGTTGCTTTAAAAGATGTGATAATGGATTGGCATGTGGGTTATTTCGTTTATAAATGTTTGGTGCTCTGATTCCTCCTTTGTGCCTTTACTATGGGAATAGCGGATTGTGGGGTTGGCAATGCAAGGCTTCTATGATAGCAAAGGAGAATTGTGCTTTGCGATGCCTTTCTCCAAATTGTTATGAGCTCATCTACGAGAATGATCCGGTAAGATGGACTTTATTAGACTGTCTGTTATTGGCTTGGACCTGTTACATTTTCTTATTTAATATGAATGTGTTTTCATTGTAGCTCGAAGAAGGAGAGAAAGATCTTCTTAGGGGCCAAGAGTTCAAGTACTGTATGTATAAGTAAGTTCCTCATATTTATGTATATGAAATTTTATTGCTATATGTATCAGTTGATGCAAGTTGATGATTAATTTTGAGGATATCAAAAGGACCGTAATTAAAAACTGTTGGTGTTACATTTCATTCCTGGATTTCTAGAAGGGTTGAATTGTCAATACAAGAACTTTTCACGAACAAAGGATTTATCAACAGCGGAAACTGTGTTAATGCAAAAGTTTACTGGGAACATCACTCTCCGAGTTTTTTATTTCTTTCACAACGGACTTATTTTCATTAAGATAATTGGTTGGGAACTGTCAACTGTATTTCTAAGAAGGTGAAAAGTCAAGTCGTTATTGTTGAATGTAAGAATGGTAGTCTTGGCTGTTCTTGTATCTTTATATAAATATAGCAAACTTCAACATTCTTGCAATAGCATTCACCAACATTTGGAAGACTGATTGGCTGATTGAAAGAGAAGTTTGATTTTGTTCTGCATTTTGATTTTTGCAGATGAGTCTTGGGGCACTTTAGGAACTTATTCTTGTATGGGTTTGCCTATTTTCTGGTCTTAATTAGCCTGTTGGCTATTTTATTTTTATCTATCTGATATAGAGACTCAGCCATGTTGTGTTGGGTTAACGATAATAATAGTTGAGGACAGTTATTGGGCCAGGAAATTATGATGAGATATAATGTTATTGTCAGACCATACTGACTTGGTATTAGATTAGATTTGTTTGCATTCATAAAGATCCCCAACCTTATTGAGGAAGACGATCTGGGTATCAGTGTATCACTACCATTTGGATAATTTGTCAAGCCTCTTTTTCCCTTCTAAAACATTAGTTTACAATTCAGTGCTAATGGTGCTCATCAAAGTCAATCTCCATTATTTTGTGGTTTCTCAAGTTCTTCCAGCACCACCTTTTTTATTCATTTACACAAATTTTTTTACTGGCAGCATCATCTAGCAAATAAAAAAGGATGTTATGTGTGCTTTGATCACTACTTAGAATCAGATCAAATGGAGCAATAGAATAAGAGAGCTTTTGAGGGAGGTGCTTTCTTTACTGGAAATTGAATGATAAGTTAGTGCGGTGGCTTTTTGAGTGGACTAGACAGATCCCTCTACTGCTTCTTCTACATATTGGTTTTTTGATATCCTTACGTTTCTTTTGTGTGTTTCTTGTATTCTTGGATAATGTCCCTTGGCATTCTTTTAATAAATTTATTACTTAAAAGGTAAAAAAGCAATAAGAATAACTGATCTGGAAAGTGAAAAGAAATAAAAAATTCCTGATCTGGACAAGGAATTTACTTTGGTTGGACAAGTTACAGGAATCATCCTTATTTAGTGTGAGGACATGAACCCTATTTTCACTTGTAATAGTAAGGTAGTAATCACAGTTGAGAATTAGAGATGATTTGTTGGCTGAGGAGTATGCCATCCATGCTTCTCTACTTAAAAAGATGCTGAAAAAGTCATATTGGAAGAGTAAGTTCTCTTATTGTGTGGATAATGGTACACTGCTGTCTTTTCTGGTATGTGGAAGCATTGAAGAAGCCAATGGAATTCAAAAGACTACCATTTTGAATTACTTTGTTGGTATATAGTGCAACAAGGAATATGCCGCCTGTAATTGATGTCATTTGTGCATCAGTTAGCACCTCGTAGCACTGAACTCATCCAATGTCTAAAAGTGTCAAAAAGTTAGGGTATTTTTTCATTGAAAGTATAGATATGACCAGTCAAATCCAGATGAAAAATCCCCTTGATAATGAAGCTAGGAAAATAGTTAAACCAGGATTTTGTGCTTTTATGTGATGATTGAGAATAACATGTCTGTTGGATGTAGAGGGGCCTTTGAGAATTGCCAGCAACATTTTCATTTTTTTCTTTACAAGAATAATATGCAACAAGTCAATTGTTTGAGCCACTTAAATTAGCATTTTAGTCAATTACAGTTTCTACAAAATACATGCCTGAGGGTGTGCCTTGGTAATAATTGAGTGAGCTGTAAGTCCTAAGTAGCCAGGCTTATAATTGGAATGTTTGCTGCATAAGTTTCAAGCCTTACCATCTGAATTGCTTTGTCTCTGCCTTTTTTGGGGTGCCTAATTAGCCAGGTTTATCCTGCAGGCATTTAGACCATGCTGGTTTTATCTGATTACTGTATTGGTGTCGTGAAAGTTGCTAGCTTTCTCCTCCCACCATTTCCTCCTCTCCTGTCAAACTTTTTGGTCATTTAATTATATATATAAATTTTTTTTTCTTGTCTTACAATTTTCCGTTGACTTCTTTTTTTGGTACACAATTTTCCACTGACATTAGAGGCGTAGTTTACCTACATAAATAATCTCATTTGATGAATTACTTGGGGTCATTATGTAACTCTCTAGCATACATGTTGCCTTTGCAGGTTGTCTTTGGGCGAGAGCCTTGAGGGTATTAGGGGTTCATTTAATTATTGAGCCTTTGATTTCTCCTCCTCCCAGAAAAAGAAAAAGAAAAAAGAAAATACGTAAGTAAAAAGGCAGACTTTCATTTTCCAGTCACCTCTTGGTTGTTCTCCGCTTGTGTTTGCTTGTAGCGGAATGATTTTACATGCAGAGCTGCAAATCAGGTCCAGGTTGTTCAGAATGTCTGGCACAGATGAATCAAACGACTTGTTTTCAGATTGATTTTTCATTCTCTTAGTATGGAAAATTAATAAGAGAAAGCAAACGTGTTTATATTATGTTGACAAAAATGAAGCTGAATGTGTTGCTGTTACTCTTTTAATTTTAAAATGGAGGTTTTGTGTTTTGACTTTTACTTTAGGTAGTTGAACACTGTTTTTTGTTTTTGTTTATGCAATTATTAAACAATGTCAAATAATTAGGAATTCAGATGGTCTCAATTTGCTGATGGATTAATCTAAATAAATTGATATACATCCTGAACTACTAATTTACTGATTAGTATACTGAGACAAGTAGTTGGCATTGAGGTATTATTTAGTACATAGTCCCAGGAAAAAAGAAAATGTTATTTGGTAGAGTTTCTTGTTTATTTCTCTAACTATTTTCTGTAGAACAGCGAGGCTGCAAGGGGGTCTTTATTCATATTTCATTCCCTCTTATTTACTCTACACACCCTTCCTACTCAGGTAACCCAAATTAGGTTTTTGCTCAATTTACCCACCACTATATCAATTATACCCTTATTAACTCAAACCTACCAGTTAAACAACAATTACTCACCATACCCATGGACACTCCACCACCAACTCATCATATACATACGGCAGTCCTCTTCTCATTCAACTAATTTCAAGTTCCAATTGTTAATAAATTTGTAATTCTCTCCTTGACATAATTTGGTCACTTGATTTATTCCTCATTTGGCATGAGAATAGCGTGGTATTTTATTATTTTTATTTCTCTCGGTCATTTAACCCTGAGTGAGGGTTTATGTTGAAGAAGATGGGTGGCTACAAGCTGTAACTGTAAGTACGATGGGGAGTGAAGACAGGTAGAGAAGCTAGGTCCATCGTAAAGATAGAGATGTGGTGAAGCTACTTGGGACATCGTTGATTCTTTCTCAAAGTCATATGGGCAGTCCATGTCATTATGATTAAGCACCTCACTGTCATATGGGCCTTACTAAGAAGGCTTAGAAGATATTTTCCCCCACACACATATATGGAGCTTCTGCTAAGGAATTCTTTATTTTAGCTAAAATAATGAACAGATTGTGCGGCATACTTTGTATTGTAGTTTAAATCCTATTTTTTTAGGTTTTATTTGAGAACATTCTTGTAAAAATGAGCCAAATTGGAATTATATTGTATTCAGTGTTTACTGAAAATATTGTATTCGTCTATTGATTTAGTCACAATTATACGTCTAAATGGTTTATGATTTGGTTAATTCTTTGTAAAAATGATATTTAAATGAAAACTTAAAAAATAGACGATTCAGATTATTGGATTCACACTTTTCTTTTGAATCCCTTAATGCATGCTCTAGACAGACGTATATATATATATATATATATATACACACGTATGATATAAATAAAGCATATCTCTTAGAATGGATCCGAAAGTGAAGTCGTTCTCCAAATCTTTTTTAGCATCGGCATCTTCACCAACCAGGCGAATGGTGGTGCCCAAGAAGGCTCTTAATGTTGCAATATATTTATTAGAATAGTAAACGTTGACATCACCATCCATGGATGCACCTAGTACAAGTAGGGCTGGGACACATCAGGACCAACCTCCTTGCAAAACTCGTTGACAAGTTTTGGCCACCCTTCTGTTTCTACCTAGAGATCAATTAAGGGTGGATGACCCTATGCTAGTGCTATCTGCCCTGGATCCTTGCCTGAGTTATTAAGGCCATCGAGAAAAAACAAATAGGTTGTAAGTTCTAATTTGAGGACCAGAAGAGGCCATCACCCCTCCATACATTCTGACATTCGTATCATTCGTTTTCGAACGCACTAACAACATACATGTAGGGGTGGGTACGTACGATCTGGATTGGTTCATTTTTTACTCAAAATTGAAAATTGAAACAATGCAATTGATTTTTTCCAAATCAAAACCAACCAAATCAAAACTTAAATCAAACCAAACTAATTCATTTATGGTTGCTTTGGTTGCTGTGGTTTGGTCGGTTTTTGCGGTGTGGGTGGGAGTAGATGCCAAAGAAACAAAGAAAAAATAATAATGGAGAAATGAAGATGAATGGAAGAAAAACATGAAGAAATTAAAGAAGATTATGAAGATAAGTTGTGAAGAGAGAAAAGAGACAAAGATATTGACTAGAAGAAGTTGGGATTGAGAGGGGAGAAGGTATGAGAGGGAATATATATATATATATATATATATACAATAAGTATGATATTATTAAAAGATCATATGGTTTGTTTTAGGCAATTTACAAATAGTTCAAACCACTCATTGAACCGCAAATAGTGATTTAGTTCAATTTATTGACCGATAACCTATTTTTATGTTGTTTGTAAAAATCGAACTAAACCACCCCAGAATCCCAGATAGTTTCTTTGGTTGGTTTACTTTTAGTTAATTAAATGCCCACTCCTACATACATGCGTGTTACTTTCATGCCTCACAAACAAATTTCTTATAGTAAAGTGAATTGTGTATGAAATTATGAATGTATTGTAAAGTTTACAGAAATTGGGGTCAAAATGGAGCTGAACTAACATCACTTTAAGCTAGACATTAATTACATAATTAATAAGGTTAATTGAAATTTACAAATGACCATCAATATTCGAGAATAACTTAATTACCTGTCCTTGTGATATATGTATTATCCTACTTAGAGAGAGAGAAAAAAAGAAAAAGAAAGAGAGATATATCACATGTCCCTATCATAAGGACAAATCATAGGGACAAGTAAGTTAATTTCTCAACATTCCACCACCCATATATATCTCGACACCACCCATATATATATCTCGATGAACTAGTAGTCTAGTGGTAGTTGCCCCTGATGCTGATTATGTTGGACGACAGTATATTACTATATTAGTCATTACATCAATGAAGTACAAATTAATAGACACATGGTCATCAATCTTTTTCTATTTTATATTTTATGTTGATTAATGTATTTGGGCTCAAATGGACATTACATATATACTAATTTTAAATGGACACCAGCATTTATACATCTATTATTTATAGAGTAATTATAAGATTTATATAATTATAATATTGTTACGTGATATAATTAATTTATGTGTTATAATATTTAATATTATATTTTAAAAATATAAATTTATCGTCTACTAATATTATAACACATGAATTAGTTACACAGTATAACGATGTTACGATTATATAAAATAATTTTTACTTATAATATATGTGGGATAATTTAATTTTAATTGTATGTAGCCATGCATTTACATGCTCGTCGTGTATTAAATGGACAAAGAATATACTGTAAATGGTGGCAATGGTGGCATGCATAAATAACAATCAGACTCTCGAAGTTCCTTCAAAATTTCTTCTTTTTACACAAAAGAAAGTCATTATTTCCAATTGCGATGAAAACCATCCTTGGATTATTGTGGCTTGTGCTTCTACTCTCAATTACATCCCCTGCAAATTGTTCAACATGCACCTCCCAAGTTTTCACCAACAGCAACCTCTATTCCAACTGTGCCGACCTCTCCCCACCCTCAACACCTACCTACATTGGACGTACTGTCCCTCCAACTATTCCCTCTCCATCGCCTTCATTGCTTAATTCCCCGTCGAAACCCGGCGGCTGGATTGCGTGGGCCATCAACCCTACTGCGACTGGCATGGTTGGGGCTCAGACATTGGTGGCCTTCAAGAGACCTGACGGTTGCATGATAGTGAAGACTTTTAACATCAACTCATACAATTGCACTGTGGAGTCCAAGCTACAATTTGATGTTTGGGACATGAGTGCTGAAATTTCGGTGGACGGATTCATCATACTATTTGCCACGGTGAAGTTTGTTAGCTGGTTTTATTAACAGACAAACCATATTGGTCTCGTAGTCTGCTAAGGAATCTAAGTCTTAGAATTGATCGAGGAATTCAAGAAGTACTAGCCTTGTGGTTATAGGATTTACATGTGCAAAGGACCAATCCTATAGCTAAAGGGATTCTGAATTCTAAGAGGACATGGACTAATATTCTGATGGCAATAGGAACACGCCAGAACTTCTTGATGGGCAAGGAGTGTTGGGGTGTATGCCTGTATAAATACAAGGGTCCCTTCACACACAGCTCACCACCACAAATCAACAAGCTACCCCATCTAGTTATTGTGCATAAGGAGCTGCTGTGAGAAGAGCATTCTTGAAGGTTTCTTTGTTGCTCGGCTTACTGGTGAGATATGGCAGGACAAGGTTAGTAATTCCTTTGTGTTCTTTTACATATAATCTATAAGGATAACAATTGGTATCAGAGCATGATTATATGTATAAAAATCTGGAAGTTATTGAATTACATGACTAATATATGACTATCTTCTGAAATAAAAAGTTGTTTTTCTATCTGCTTGCTCAATAACATGATTATTAATATTCTTATACACAAGTTTTGATCAAAGTTTTCTTGATTCTTGAGTTTAACCAAACGGGCTATAGCAGTTTGGCTGGCTCGAGAATTTTGAACTCAAAGCAATTGGTCAGATTGCACGGCTAATTGACCCAGGCATGAAAAACTTACTGCCTATTGGTGTAAGGTCTTCATGCTTGATGTGGTTAGCAGTGGTGAAGTATGAAAGTGAGCCATATGAACTGGTAAGAAGAATCCTTCTGTCTATTGATGTTGGAATCTTCACTTACAAAATTAAGTTCATATGGATTTTCATCTTTTAGTTCTTCAAGCATGATCGACTTACTGCCTATTGGTGTGAGTAAGGTCATGTTGATAACGTTTGCCTATGGGGATAAAGTTTTTGATTGTGTTTAATTTTAATTTTCAGTCATGAATGCCTCATTGAACTATAATTCCATTGAAACCTTAACTGGTACCAATTTCAAGAAATGGAAGCAAGATCTGGAATTGGCTCTTGGCCTTATGGATTTTGACATAGCTTTAAGGATTGATGAACCTCAGAAGCCTGCTGAAGATGCCACTGCAGAAGAGAAATCTCTCTATGACAAGTGGGAAAAGGCTAATAGGATGGCCTTGCTTATTATGAGAAAATCCATCTCAGAGACAGTAAGAGGTGGAATCCCTGTTTCTGATACTGCGAAAGGTTTTCTTGCTGCAGTAGGACAGAAATTCAAAGAATCTGAGAAAGGAGAGATTGGTATTCTAATGAACAAGCTCACTGATTTGAAGTATGATGGTAATGGATGTGTCAGAGAGCACATTCTCAATCTTATTGACATAGGAGGAAAGCTGCGTGGTCTGAATGTTAATGTGGATGACACTTTGCTTGTTCATTTTGCTCTCAACTCACTTCCTGCAGATTTTAAGCAAATCAAGAGTACCTATACTGCACAAAAGGAGAACTGGGGGCTAGATGATCTGATTGCTATTTGTGTTCATGAGGAACAAAATATAAGGAGAGATAGGAATGAGAGACAGGTTAATATGGTTAATGATTTTAGGCCTGATGATGACAAAGGAAAGGGAAAAGTTGCTAGTTCTACACATGCTAAGAAGCACAACCAGATTGTTAAAGCTACCAAACCTGTTGGAATTAAGTGCTTCTTTTGTAAGAAATTTGGACACCTCAAGAGGGACTGCAGAAGGTACAAACGTTGGTTAGAAAACAAGAAGGCTAAAGGTAACACTTGTCAAGTTTTAGTATGTTTTGAATCTAACTTAGTTGATATACAGACTGATACTTGGTGGTTAGATAGTGGTGCAACTACTCATGTGGCTAATTCTTTGCAGGGGTTTATAAGCAAGAGGCACCCAAACAAGGATGAAGTGAAGGTGTTCGTTGGGAATGGAATGAAGGTCCAAGTGGAGTACATTGGAGTAGTTAGGATTAAGTTAGAAACTGGTTTCCTTTTAGATTTATTTGATGTTTGTTATGTTCCCTCTATGAGGAGAAATTTGGTTTCAGTTAGTAGATTAGTCAAGTCGAATTTTAGGATTGATTTTGATGTTCTTGGTTTTTCAATGTTTAAGAATAAAGAGCTTGTTGGCAGTGGAATTTTTGAGAATGATATGTTTAAATTCAATTGCAAAAGTGAGTCCAATTTAATTTTGAATGCTACTGCTGTAAAACTTGTTTTGGATAAAAGAAATTCATCCAAGCTTTGGCATAAAAGATTGGGTCACATCTCAAAGGAAAGATTACAAAACTTGACCAAAGAACAAGTGTTACCAGCCTTGAATTTTGATGACATGGATGAAGTTTGTGTTGAATGTGTAAAAGGAAAATTGACAAATGCAAGAAAGAAAACTGCAAACAGAAGCAATTGTATCCTACAATTAATTCATACAGATATTTGTGGACCTTTCCCTACTCCTACACACGATGGTTATAAATACTTTATAACCTTCATAGATGACTACACTAGGTTTGGCTATCTGTATTTGATAACAGAAAAGTCTAATGCCTTTGAGGTTTTCAAAATCTTTAAAGCAGAAGTTGAAAACCAGCTAGACACAAAGATAAAAACTGTAAGATCAGACAGGGGAGGGGAATATTATGGGAGGTTTGATGAAAGTGGGAGAAATCCTGGTCCTTTTGCTAGATACCTGCAGCAAGAGGGTATCATTGCTCAATATACCAATCCTGGAACACCACAGCAAAATGGTGTTTCAGAAAGAAGGAATAGGACTCTTAAAGATATGGCTAGAAGTATGATGTGTAACGCAGGTCTCCCTGATTTCTTATGGGGAGAGGCTATCAAGACTGCCAATTACATACTCAATAGAGTTCCGAGTAAGAGTGTAGTTGGCACTCCTTTTGAATTATGGTTTAAAAGGAAGCCTAGTCTTAATCACTTGAGAACTTGGGGCTGCAAAGCAGAGGCGAGACTATACAATCCTGCAGCAAAGAAATTGGATCCTAAGACAACTAGCTGCTATTTTGTTGGTTATCCAGAAGGCACTAAGGGCTATAGGTTCTACTGTCCAAATAACTTTACACGTTTTGGTGAGACTGGGAGAGCAGTGTTTTTTGAAGATGATCATGTTTTGATTGAAAGAGAAGTTTTTGATTTTGATGAAATAGAAGAACATAGGATTGAACCACAGAATGTTGTCATTATTCCTAGTTCAACCACAGTCGAGGCCACCATTTTAAATGACCAAGTAGGAGCAGTTGCACCTTTACAAGATCAGACTCAAATTGAGATTCCTACAGAAAATTTTGTAGAGCCTTTGGAGGTTGAGGACCAAAACTTAGTTCAGCCACCAAATTTGCAGAATCAGCCACAAAACTTAGAACCTGTAGCTGTTAGAAAATCTCAAAGAATTAGAAGACCAGCTTTACAAAGTGACTATGTTGTTTATTTACAAGAGTCTGAGCATGACTTAACCAATTCAGATGACCCTACTACCTTCAAACAAGCCATGCTTAGTGAACATAATGAGAATTGGCTTGCTGCCATGAAGTCAGAGTTGGAATCTATGGAAAAGAATCAAGTGTGGGAGTTAGTTGAGCTGCCTGCAGGGTGCAATGCAGTGGGCTGCAAGTGGGTTTTTAAAACCAAAAGGGACTCTCAAGGAAACATAGATCGTTTAAAAGCAAGGTTAGTGGCAAAGGGGTACACTCAACAAGAGGGAGTGGATTACAATGAGACCTTCTCACCTGTTTCTACAAAAGACAGTCTTAGAGTAATCATGGCCTTGGTAGCTCACTTTGATTTGTTTCTACATCAGATGGACGTTAAAACTGCATTCTTGAATGGTGAACTTCTTGAAGAAATTTATATGAAGCAACCTGATGGTTTCATTCAAGAAGGGAGAGAAAGTTTGGTTTGTAAACTTAACAAGTCCATCTATGGTCTAAAGCAAGCTTCAAGGCAATGGTACTTAAAATTTGATCAGGTAGTAAGGTCACATGGTTTCTCTGAAAATCCAGTGGATGAATGCATTTATTTGAAGGTTAGTGGGAGGCATTTCATCATTCTCATCCTATATGTCGATGACATTTTGCTTGCTAGTAGCAATTTAACATTGTTGCATGATACAAAGTTATTTCTGTCTAAAAGCTTTGAAATGACAGATATGGGAGAGGCCTCCTATGTTTTGGGTATCGAAATCACTAGAGATAGAAAAAGAGGGCTGCTTGGTTTGTCTCAAAAAGGATATATAGAAAAAGTTCTCAAAAGGTTTGACATGGCAGATTCAAATGGTGGACAGGTTCCTATTTCTAAGGGTGACAAACTGAGCAAGAATCAAAGTCCTAAAACTGAACAAGAAAAGGCAGAAATGAGAGCAAAACCCTATGCTTCACTAGTTGGAAGCCTTATGTATGCTCAGGTGTGCACCAGACCTGACATAGCCTTCTCATTAGGAGTTTTAGGTAGATTTCAATCCAATCCAGGACATGCTCATTGGGTTGCAGGGAAAAAGGTTGTGAGGTACTTGCAGAGAACCAAAGATTTCAAGCTTGTATATAGAAGGACAGATTCATTAGAATTAGAAGGATATGCAGATGCAGACCACGCAGGATGTGTTGATTCACTGAAGTCAACCTCAGGTTATGTGTTTATGTTTGGTGGTGGAGCAGTATCATGGAGGAGTGTCAAACAGACAATTATTGCTCCATCAACAATGCAGGCTGAGTATGTGGCTTGCTATGAGGCTACAATCCAGGCTATGTGGCTTAGAAATTTTATTTTGAGCTTACAAGTTGTGGAATCAATTCATAGGCCAATCAAACTTTTTTGTGATAATAGTGGAGCAGTATTTTTTGCCAACAGTAATAAGAGATCACATGCAACTAAACATCTGGAGATCAAATATTTGTTGGTTAGAGAAAAGGTCAAGAGAAATGAAATGCAGCTGCTGCATATAGACACTCATTCAATGATTGCAGACCCTCTCAATAAAGGATTACCCAATGCAGTTTTCCAGAGCCATGTAACCAACATGGGATTGCTTGCTGGTTTTGATGTTTAATTTGTGCAAGAGTCTGTGGGAGTGTTAGTTTATGGTTATTTTCATTTAAAATTTTTGTTTTATAGTTCTGCTGGATGGAATAAAGTTGAGGTTTAATTCATGAATTCTGTTTTATTATTTTGTTCTTGATAAAATTGACAAGTGATCAAATTACTTACATTCAGCCGAAAGTTGCTAGCATTTTGATTGCTGAAATGTAAAATCACCAAAGAGTCATTCATTTGCTTGCTGCAGATGGGAGATTTAGTGATCTCGTTAAAGAGGACCACAAAACGATCAGTATTTTAAAATGCATGATTAAAGAGATACAATGATCATTTTGGTGTCCATGTCTTGATGGTACTTCATGTGGAAATGAATGCTTATATGAGTAGCTATAAAGTCCTTGAATGTTCTGAAATTCGAAGTGCCTTGATAGTTCCATATGAGTTTTCATTTTTGACAGAAGTTTTGAAAAGAGTTATGTCTTGATGAATTCTATAGGCCATAAAGAGATCAATGCTTAAGATTTAGTTGACTAGTCGACCAAGTGGGAGATTGTTAGCTGGTTTTATTAACAGACAAACCATATTGGTCTCCTAGTCTGCTAAGGAATCTAAGTCTTAGAATTGATCGAGGAATTCAAGAAGGACTAGCCTTGTGGTTATAGGATTTACATGTGCAAAGGACCAATCCTATAGCTAAAGGGATTCTGAATTCTAAGAGGACATGGACTAATATTCTGATGGCAATAGGAACACGCCAGAACTTCTTGATGGGCAAGGAGTGTTGGGGTGTATGCCTGTATAAATACAAGGGTCCCTTCACACACAGCTCACCACCACAAATCAACAAGCTACCCCATCTAGTTATTGTGCATAAGGAGCTGCTGTGAGAAGAGCATTCTTGAAGGTTTCTTTGTTGCTCGGCTTACTGGTGAGATATGGCAGGACAAGGTTAGTAATTCCTTTGTGTTCTTTTACATATAATCTATAAGGATAACAAAGTTGTCTGTAGAAATAGATGTGGTGAACCAGGTAAGATTTGATTTGCTGCCTTGGTATAGTAAAGTTTCTTTTTTCGGAGAAATTGGTTGAGCAGGTTGATAGATAACAATGTGAGTGCACTAATTGGTTGCTGCTTCTCTAATTGGGAATTGTTGTTCATATATATATGCTAAGAGGGTATATTGTAAAACTGAAAACTTTTTCTCTTTTGCAAGCTCTAATTTTAAAGTTTTTTGCTTTTGAGATTTTTTTCTTTAAATTACATTGTGTGACAAAATCTGATTTGCTTAAATCTAGTATCAAACTATAGTATAAATAATAACAATATGAAACTAAATTCACGTTCTGCCCATGCAGGTGTGGCAGGTGGGACCCACCGTCTTCGATGGAGTTCCAACTATGCATGACTTAGGAACACAAAATCTTGAGTCCAGAGGGACTCAAGTATAGCAACCTTTGGCCCTTATAAGCCACCTCAGTGCCAATTACCAGCTTGTGGTGACAAAACAAAAACAAAAACAGCCACCATACGCTTTTGGATCCTGCTTGGACTCAGCATTATCACGACAAGTTTGATAACACTATTCGGCTTCTTGTATTGGAAGTAGAAGCCAGTCAAGAAACCCAAACCACCACAACCGCCACCCGAGAAGAGAAAATCGAAAAGCAGACATGTTGGTGAAGTTCGGGATGTAAAGGTTGATCAAGCTCTGGTTGTAATTGGTGATAAAATTGAGGATGGTATACACATTCATGCCACACCCAACATAAGGCCTTTCCGCGCGCGATCCCTCTGCACCCAAATATGCATTGCCCTTTGCAGCAGCATCTTCCGCCGGCCTGTGCATGTGGGTGTGGGGAGCACCATGAGGGAAATGGTAATTGTTGTGTAATGTAAGAAAGTTTTTCTTTTTAGTTTTTGGTCAAAGTGATGTACGTGGAAACTTCTATGTGTTAACTTAAAAGAACGAAAACACATTAACGTCCCATGTAGTTTATTATGTGTTCTATGTTAATTGATTACCCTAATAAAGTGTTCTATGTTCATTGATTTCCCTTATAGTGTTCTTGGTTCCTGCTGCTTCTCAAAGTCATGAGCATTAATTTGTTCTTTGATTGCTCATATAGTGAGGGCATTTGTTCTTTGAAAGCCATGGCCGTCCCCTATTGGGATGGGGATATGGGTCCCGACTCCCCGTCCAGTCCCTGTCTCCATGTAATATTTTATAACATATTTTGCTAATTATTCATATTTGTATATATATATATATATATATATTTGAGTATTTTATTTTTAGTTTTATTTTTATGTATTCTACTTAATTATATACTATAAATATATAATGTAATATATTGTTGTAGGAGAATTGTAGGCTTTCTCTTTACTGTATTCGATCCACTTTTATACCATATTTAAAATGTAGGCTTTCCATACTGTGATACTGTTTTACTTGTATTATTATCTTTGAACAAATAAGAGTGCTTGAGAATTGTAAGAGTCTTAACAGTAATAACAAGACTGATTATGATAAAACAATTTAGAGGAAATTGCACCATTCGTCCATTTATTCTTAACTTAAGTCTATATTGGTCTACGATTTTTAAACGACCGTCTAATTCTTTTAGTCATGTGTTGTACACGTGAAGCATTGTTTGTTGACTAATATAGAACTAAATGAAGAATAAATAACTGATATAGAACTAAGTGAAGAATAAGTTGACTACAATAGATATATATATATATATATTTGTTTGTGCTAATTTAACAGTTTGGATTATAATGGAAAATATCACAAAATTAGTGACCCAATAAGAAACAAAAAAAAAAAATCACGAACTAATATGAAAATTTTTAAAGAAGAACCTTTAGAAGTTGCTCTATTTAATTATGCTTATAGAATTATTGAATATTGATTAATTTGGAAGCTTATTTATTTTGTTTCAATGGACACAATGTCCCATCCGACATGCTTTAAGGCATTAGTCCACATGAAATATGTAACTCAATTATTGCAGCCAAAATGTAGCCGCAACGTTTGAGGCGGATATCGCTTACAATTTGGACCTTTTCTCTGGAAAAATATGCGGGTGTACCACCACTTGGGCCGAAGGTCTCAATGTGGAAAATAATATATGGGTTGTACTTGGGCTTAAAGGAAATGAGCCTAACTTCTTTTCGGTTGATTGTTCGACTGAAAAGGAACCAGTAATTTGGTCTAGGCTCTTTTCTTGCTTAGCCTGATTAGAACTGATTAGAACTTCACTAGTCAGATGACCTTGAATTGAATTTAAAAGTGAGCTTGATTTCATTAACTAAAAGCTAGTAAGTGATTGTAGATCGATCTTACTACAAACCTTGCCATAATTGTACATAAAATCATTCAAACAAGAATACAAAATCGATACTAAAGCTTGAGGAAACTCTAGCGGAGCTAACATCAAATAAAGGAAATGAAATGTAAATGTAAATACAAGTGCTTTCCGAAAGTAAATTGCAAGAGCTTGTAAGAAAAATTTGATTTGATTTGAAATTTTGAAGAGAAATTTGACAGGGTTTTTGGATTGGGTGTTTTTTGTGTCATTTTTCCTTTATGAGCTAGGTATTTATAGTAGAGGCGGACTTGATCCCCAAGAAATTATTCTTATGGATTGTTGACACGCAACAGCCAAGCGACGTTGGCACGACTCTGTTTGAATGACAAGTGAAGGCATCAATGACCGTTAGGGATGTAGGGTATATATATCCTGTCAAGAATGTCTCTTCATGGTTCAATTTTGTCTCTAGTCAAAACTCGAATGGAGAGTCTGTTTTGCTGAAGATTGATGCCTCGACAACATAGTCCTTGCTTTAGGCTGGGCTTGGACTCCTCAATTGTTGGCTGTTTTGGGCCGCGTATGTTCTTGGCGGCCCAAGTTGTTTGGCCCAAATTTACTTACTAGGTTTTTGGGCTGGCCTTTAGGGTTTTTTCAGATAGGTGCCGCGTGGTGTGTTTTTACTCAGGATTCAAACAATTGTACATAATTATTTTGAGCTTTTAATTTTATGCGCGTACTTAATATTATCATATTTTATTGAAAATGAGAACTCAATCCCTGCGGAGAATCCGATTACCTAATGGGAATGAGGACATGAAATTTTCGACAAGGAATGAGGAAGGGATGGAAATGGGGATTTTTTGTGGGGACGGAGATGGGGAGAACAAATCCGACCCTGTCACACCTCGTTACCATCATGTTAAGATCTGTAATTGGTTAAGTCTTTAATAAGTAGTTGGTTAGTCTTTAATTAGTAGTTTTGTTAGTAAAATGATAGCTTGTCCATTGCTGTGAGTCTTGACCGAATTAAGTTTGTTATGACTGGTTCATTTGCTGGTATAAGAGCAGTAGCTCTCATTTGTAATGGCTGATTTTGATGATTGGTTTATATTGAATATACAAAGAAAAATTGGAGCTCTGCTCATTCTTCCAAATCTCTTTTCTATCAGGTTAAGGTAAAAAGGGTTGTATCATTTGGTATCAAAGCCATCTCGATCCCACTATTCCCTTCTTGTGCATGCCCCGCCGTTTCACTCGCGCTGCCGCTATGGACGCTCGTGTGACGTCTCTCGAAGCTTCTGTCGAGAAGCTCACTACCTCCTTCAACAAACTTTAGACACTGGTTGACACTGAGTTCTCGACCTTCGTCGGGAACCTCGATTCCCAGCTTGATACCATGTTGGCCGCTAGTTTCGAGCGGCTCCGTCATGAAATTTCTCACAGTTCCGGGAGTGGCACTGACCAGATCCCACTAGATGATGACGATCGCTCTGACTTTGGCTACAACTGTCTTCACCGGCGACCTGATAGGGGTGGGGGTGGACCGATGCTGCGTCTGCTATGGCCGAGGATTGAGTTTCTCCGATACACGAACAACGATGATCTGCTAGCCTGGATCTATTGAGCCGAACATTATTTCTCCCTCTACAACACACCAGATCATTAGAAGGTTGTCACAATATCATTCAATTTTAAGCAGGAGGCTCTGCAATGGTTGAGATGGATGGATTGCTTACAAACGACACCTCGTTGGGAGGATTTCACAAGCACCTTTTGCCGCGAGTTCGGCCCATCGGAATTTGAAGATGGTGCATAGGAGCTATTCAAATTACGACAAACAGGTACATTCAAGGACTATATCACTGAATTTCGTCGATTAGCTACTCAAATGAATGATGTTGGTCCTGTTCTGTTAAAGAGTTGTTTCATGGGTGGTTTAAAATGTGAATTGAAGTATGATGTGAAATTGTTGCGTTCCAATACTGTCTATGATGCCATTGCAATTGTTGTACAAGTAGATATTAAGCTTAATGAGTTAAAAATGGGTGCTCCTAAGCAATTCCCTCCTCGCACTCAACCTCTAGCTTTATTGCCAGCCTTAGTTGCTAAGGTGAAATCTGAAGATTTACCTGTCAAAAACTACGTTGACACCAGATGAGGTACAACATCGGAACTTAAAGGGTTGTGTTTCAATTGTGATGAGAAATATGTGAAGGGCCATAAATGCACCAAGAAGCAGCTGTTACTACTTGATGTGAATTTTGAGGATGTGAATTCTGCGGGTACTGATGATGAATCTGCAGTTGACTTACAACAAATGGAGCTGAGTGAATGTGCTTTCTATGGCATAGCTGCTAAGAAATCAATCAGAACAATAAAGGTGGAAAGTTTTGTCCGGAATTGTCCTGTACTTGTTCTCTTGGATTCGGGTACTACACATAACTTTGTGGATTCTAGGTTGGTCAAACAGTTGGGCTGGCAGGTTCACTGTATCGATGAATTTGAGGTGATGATTGTTAATGGGGGTAAGGTGAAGAGCAAAGGTTGCTGTAATTAAATTTCACTTTCCATGAGAGAGTATGGTTGTGAGATGCATCTGTTTGCTTTATCACTTGGGGGTTGTGATGTGGTTTTGGGGGTTCAATGGCTTCTAACGGTTAGTCCAGTGTTGTGGGATTTTCAACTGCTCACTATGGAATTCACTGCTAGTGCTAGCAATTTTAAGTTGGCAAGTACCACTCCTCAAAACACTTTGGTACAAGTAGCATCACTTCAACATATGGATAAGATACTACATACAACCAGTTTAGGCCTTCTACTTTTGTATTCAATCAAATCTGAGAAACTGGAAGCTTGTAATTTGACTCCACAACAACTTCGTGACTTGCAGAGCTTACTCATTGCATTTGATGCCATTTTCCAAACACCAAAAGCCCTCCCTCCTCATAGAGCTCAAGACCACAAAATATCATTGATTGAGGGTGCCAAACCCTCTAGTATCAGGCCTTACCATTCTGGTCCTTTTCAAAAAACAGAAATTGAGAAGGTAGTCCAAGACTTATTGCATTCTAGGTTTATAAGGCCAAGCCATAGTCCTTTCTCTTCCCTAGTTTTGTTGGTTAGAAAGAAGGAGGGGACATGAAGAATGTGCATGTATTATAAAGAGCTGAATCAGTTGACAATCAAAGATAAATATTCAATTCCTCTCATAGATGATCTGTTAGATGAATTACATGGTGCACAATATGTTTCTAAGTTAGATCTCAGATCGGGCTATCACCAAATTAGAATAGAAACTACTGATGTTGAGAAGACAATTTTTCTGAACTCATGAGGGCTATTACGAGTTTTTAGTTATGTCATTTGGCCTAACAACCGTACCTGCCTCTTTCCAAAACCTGGTGAATGACATTTTTAGACCATTTCTCAAAAGGTTTATATTAGTTTTCTTTGATGACATACTGGTTTACAGTACTAGTTGGGAAATGCATTTAAGCCACCTACAACATGCCTTTGCAATTCTCCAGCATAACCATATGTTTGTGAAGAAACAAAAGTGTGCTTTTGGTCAAAGTAGTGTAGAGTATTTAGGACATATTGTTTTCAGGGATGGGGTGGCAGTTGATCTATCTAAATTGCGAGCTATCCTGGATTGGCCTCTTCCCACTAATGTCAAAGAGCTAAGAGGATTTCTCAGCTTAACAGGTTATTATAGGAAGTTTGTTCCTGGGTATGGCAAGATCTGTCAACCTTTATATCAGTAAACAAAAAGAGATGGGTTTATTTGGTCTCAGGCTACCACAGATGCTTTCCAACAACTCAAAGTTATCATGACTTCTCCACAAGTGTTAGCCCTGCCGGATTTCTCTTCACCATTTGAATTGGAGTGTGATGCTTTCGGAAATGGTATTGATGCTGTGTTGCAATAGAAGGGAAGACCAATAGCCTTCACTAGTCAAGCTCTTGGTCCAAGGAACCAAGCTTTATCAACTTATGAAAGACAATTGATTGCAATAGTGCATGTAGTAAAAAAATGGCAGAATTACCTACAGGGGCGCCATTTTGTGATAAAAATTGATTATAACAGTATGACATACATACTTTTTGAATCAGAGAGCTAACATCCCATTCCAACAAAAGTGGGTGGCTAAGCTATTGGGATTTGATTATGAGATTCAATATAAACATGGAACAAATAATGTTGTGGCAGATGCTTTATCTCGGGTTCATGGTTCAGAACTATTACCAGAGGCTCCTATTTATTCTTCTTGTTCCTTATTAGAGTGTGTTGCTATTACTTACCCTTATTTTGGTTGGTTGGATGATTTAAGGAGACATATAGAGCAAGATGATTGGATTATTCACAAAACTCGGGAAGTTGCTGCCTCGGATCTGAATAATGCTCATTCTAAACTGTTGAAGTATCATATTGACAATGGGTTCTTGAAGTACAATTCTCGTATTGTGTTGAGTCCAACATCACCTCAGAGAATGAAGTTATTTGAAGAACATCACTCAACACCTACTACTGGTCATCTAGGTGTCCTCAAAACTTATCAAAGAATTAAGAGAGGGTTTTATTGGTAGGGGATGAAACACGACATCAAGTCCATGGTTGCTGAGTGTTCAACCTGTCAACAGAACAAGTATGAAACTATTTCTCCACCTGGGTTACCTTCAACCACTACCTATTCCTCAATAGGTGAGGACATATATTAGCATGGATTTTATTGTTGGATTTCCGGGATGCAAGGGTAAGACAGTGATCATGGTGGTTGTAGATCGTTTGTCCAAATATGCTCATTTTGTAGCTCTCGCTCGCCCATATACTGCTACTGGAGTTGCTCAGATATTTGTAGACAACATTTTCAAACTACATAGAATGCCATCTACCATTGTGACTGACATAGATCCTATGTTTATCAGTGCATTTTGGAAAGAGTTCTTTAAGCTACAAGGCTCCAAGTTGTGCATGAGCTCTGGGTATCATCTACAAAATGATGGTTAAACAGAAGTAGTGAACCGATGCTTGGAAACTTATTTGAGGTGTTTTGCTGGTATGCAACCCAGGAAATAGGTGTAGTGGCTTGCTTGGGCTGAGTGGAGCTATAATACTGCCTATCATACTTCTGCTAGGGCGACACCATTTGAATTGGTTTACGGCTACCCCACACCTTATATCATCACTTATAAATTAGGAACTGCTCCATTGGACATAGTGGAGCACAGTCTACTCGAGAGGGATAAGCGTTTGTCTATGTTAAAGCATAACCTGGAAGTGGCTTAGAATAGGATGCAAACCCAAGCTAACAAGCACATATCACAGAGGGAATTTGTAGTTGGTGATTATGTTTATCTCAAGCTAATTTCATATCAGTTGCAATCATTGGCTTCACATTCATTTACTAAACTACATCCTCGGTTTTATGGACCCTATGAATGTAACGACCCGACCCAAATTTCACGATAAAGTTAAATTTTTATTTGTAATGGCCATTTAGAGGCGTAGTAGGAGATTGAATTGTGAGACTCCGTATTTTTTTTTCAAGGATTTATTCTAAATATTCTGAAAATTTATTTGAGAAATTATTTTAAAGATTTTGGGATTTGATTTGAGAATAAAAAGGGTTTTGGTTTATTTTTAAAATTTTTGTTTTAAATTGGGCTTGATACGAAAGTTGACTTTTAAAATTAGTGGGCTTTTGATTTTGACTTTAACTTTGGGCTTGTTGGGAAGGTCTCGAGTCCACGAGAACGTAAACATGAAGTACACATCAATCAGAGTTACAGACATTTGAAGGGATGAGCAATTTTGTAATTTTTGCACAAAGGGANCCCCCCCCGCCGCCCCCCCTCTCTCTCTCTCTCTCTCTCTCTCTCTCTCTCTCTCTCTCTCTCTCTCTCTCTCTCCCTCCCTCCTGCAAATTCCTTTCTCTTCTCATCTACGCGCGCGGCCTCACCACTGGAGGCAATGGTCTAGCCACTTTCCTCGCGGCGCAAGGCCACCGGCATAAGCCCCGGGAGCCGGCCATCTGCTCGCCCGCCAACCTCTTCTGTGCGCAAGAACAGCTTAGGAAGCTCTACCTTGCTGCCGGCTCTTTTCTTCAATTTCGGCTGTTTTTGGCCACCTTTGGCCGTGATTCTTGAGGGGTTTTACTCCTCTAGGTGATATCAACAAGGCTCAAAACAATCCGATGGAGGATCGACGTTGATTTCACACTATGAATGGACCTTTATTTTTAATAAATTATGTTTTATCATGTGATTTCGATCTCCTTGATTTAAATTGAAATCGACTTGAGTTTTAAATCTTAAGTCTTCTTAAATAATCATTTATGTTAGTTCGATTATCCTTACCTTGGAATTTATAATTTAAGCGATTAAGAAATATTTCAACATGCTTTTATATGTGATTTCATATTGAAGATATCTTTATTTAAAAGGCGGGCTTTAATTGTTACTTAGTTTATGAAAAATTACATATATTTTGGATATATGTTCATTTCTTTGAATATTTATGTTGATTGTGATGTCGCAATATGAGGAATGACACTTTAGAATTTGGATTATTAAGTAGAGCGTTGAGAGAAAGAAAATGGTTATTCATTTATCTCAAAGGTAAGTAGTGATTTAAAAAGTATTTTAAAACTGCTGTGTAAATGCACGTATTGACCGGACGAGCCTGCCTGTGTAAAATGCACGAGATTGTGGCCAGGATATGAGCCTGCTCATGCAGAGTGACCTCTCCATACGAGATTGTGGCTAGGATATGAACCTGCTTATGCGGAGTGACGCCTCCGTACGAGATTGTGGCCAATATACGAGCCTGCTTATGCAGAGTGACCTCTCCGTACGAGATTGTGGCCAGGATATGAGGCTGTTCGTGCAAAGTGACCTCTATGTACGAGATTGTGGTCAGCATTTGAGCCTGCTCGTGCACGAGATTGTGGCCAGGACATTGTCTACAGTTACGGGTTTGAATACGGTGAGACTTCATTCTCCTTTCTAAGGATTTTCTATTACATAAGTTTAAAAAGGAAATTTCTTTTTATGTTTAATTTTTATTTTTAAATATATGCTCCTCCAGAATATTCTTACTTAGGAAGTTTTCGAAGAACAATTTCGTACTTAACCTTTCTATCTTATGTTTAAATAGTTTCCATGACATTTGATGAGAGATTTTTTAAAATAGTTTTAAAAACTAGAGGATTACAAAGAACGATTGTGAAGTCTTAGAGACGTTCATTTTAAAAGAATAAATAAATTTTATGTTGTGTTTTCTTAACTCGTCCACTCACTGAGTTTATCTCACGTTTTTCCTCTATATTTGTTTTAAATTTTTCTTCCCAGGTAGTAGCGGTGGTGGAGGTCAAGCCATATATCGTGGCATAATTTTCCACTCTCATTTCTAGGACATTGTAGGCGACATGTCTACCTTGTTATTTCTTTTAGCTTTAGTATAAAATTTGTTGTATTAGTAACTCTGATAAATGCATTTGGACCCTACGAATGGTTTATTTTTATTTGTTGAGTCTGAGACACCATGTTGTTTGTGGTAAAGGTGGCTGTTGAATTTCAGAAGTGTTATTTACAGGTTTATAAATTTTTGGGTTAGTCTAATTTCAGAGAAGGTTCTGCCAAATTTTCGGTAGAATTTCCTTGATTTTGGATCTCATAGGACCTCTCCGAGTTTCAGGATGAAAATTCAGGAGCGGTCCTGTCAATGAAGTGCTTGAATGGATAAGGAAAGTGGCCTACAGATTGAAGCTACCAGCAGGAACCAAAATACACCTAGTTTTTCATGTTAGCGCTTAAAGAAACACTTGGGATCTACTGTTGTTCCATCTACAATTTTATCACTGGTCACAGATGATGGGTTAATCCTAGAAGCTCCTCTAGCTTTGCTGCAAAGAAGAATTTATAAGAAAGGGAATGTAGCAGGAACACAACTTCTGGTTCAGTGGATTGGTCATAAGGTTGAAGAGGCTACATGGGAGGACTATGATGAGTTCGTCACCAAATTTCCAAATTTTCAATTTTAAAACCTTGAGGACAAGGTTTGTCTGCAAGGGAGGAGTAGTTGTTAAGATTTGTAATTGGTTAAGTCTTTAATTAGTAGTTGGTTAGTCTTTAATTAATAGTTTTGTTAGTAAAATAACAATTGGCAGTCCATTGCTATGAGTCTTGATCGGATCAAGTTTGTTATGACCAGTTCATTTTCTGGTATAAGAGCAGTAGCTCTCAGTTCTAATGGATGATTTTGATGACTGGTTTATATTGAATATACAAAGAAAAATTGGAGCTCTGCTCCTTTTTCTAAATCTCTTTTGTATCAAGTTAAGGTAAAAAGGGTTGTATCACATCACTAGGGGAATCTTTGTGAGGCAATAAGTCTAGAACGATCCTTATGGGATAAGGCCCAAGAAAAAAAGAAAAAGAAAAAAGAGTGAAAGATATATAGTTAATTAAGATTTGATTTGCACTCCTCGCCACTTGGATACCATGCTTGCATATATTATTGTCCTCTATATAATAATACAGTGCTAGTAGCTTGTACAATATTTCTGGAGACAGAGAATCATTATCAGCTGTGGCCTTTGGTTATGCCACTGCCATGATCAAGTTGGGTTGGTGGTATTTTCTTAATGCTATCTCACTCCAATAATCATTATTTTCACATGCCCAAACATACTTTAATCTAATTATACGTGCACCTACACCCTCAAATGACTAACTCAAATTGATCAGCCTATAATATTGAGGATCACGTGGATGATATACCCTTATATGTGTGACGTCAGATTCGGACAAAAATACAAATATATATATATATATGTATGTATTTTTCAGTAAAACTTATGGCTTTAATTACGAGATAAGAAAAATAGATATGTAAGTGTATACACCATAATTGATAAATTTTTCCTTTTTTCAATCCCAACTTATGTATTCACTTATCTGGTACATTGTATACTTAATTGGGTGCATGTTCCTATATAATTCATAGCTACTGAATTTCAAAATATTAATTCTAACACTGATCAGCAAATAAAGTAGTATGTGTGTGTGTCTGTGTTTGACTTTCATTTCTTCTTGTTTTCTTCTGCTGTCATTTAAATAATAATGAAGATTCCGGAATTATATAGCTAGCTCATGGGGGGGAAGCTCGTACGACCTTTCTTCATGCATCTTCTTCTTCTTCTATGCCATTTCTATGCTAACTAATTAAGTAGGGTTGGTGGTATTTTCTTAGTGCTACCTTACTGTAATGGTTATTATTAGTTCTTACATAAATAATAAGAACACAACATGTTGCCGACACGTACTTCAATCCATTCATACGTGTACTTACACCCTTATAATAACTAACTCAAATTGATTGATCAGCCTCTAATATATATTGAAGCTTTGTGGATGTGATGATAACTAACTCAAATTATTGATCAGCATCTAATATATATTGAAGCTTTGTGGATGTGATGATAACTAACTCAAATTGATTGATCAGCCTCTAATATAGATTGAAGCTTTGTGGGTGTGATGATAGATATAGATATAGATATAGATATAGATATAGATATGAAGCTAACTATGTTTTTGGTCTCATTACATAATTAATTTCATAATCCGAATCATCAATTATTTAGGTCATACTTCAAAAATCATCATTTCAAAAAATCAACTAAATCAAAAATCATGTAGTCATCTAATTGAGATCAAATAAATAAACGATCAATATTTTCAATAAAAGTATAGAAATAGCTGTTATCATAATCAAATGGTTAAATGACTTCCGATTTTTGAAATTTTTTACATGAATGATCTTTGAAGTAGAGCCTAAAAAATAAACGGTTTGGATTTGAGATTACATTGTGCAGTGTACCTAATAGGGTAGTTAGTTTTGTATTAACTTTCTAACTAGTTAGTTTTAAAGCATTTTTGTATATAATATATATATATATATAATCCATTTATACATGTACTTACACCCTTATAATAACTAACTCAAATTGATTGATCAGTCTCTAATACATATTGAAGCTTTGTGGATGTGATGATAGATATAGATATATATATATATATATGTGATGTGAAACATGCGCACCCCGAAACTTATATATGAGTGCATCTAGTGTTTCTATTCAATTGGCATATATATTGATCATAAGTCATAACTACTGAATCTCAAAATATTAAATCTAAACCCACTTACAAGTTAGAAATTAAGGTATCTAATATTGTTTGAGTGGCACTATTGCACCCCATTCCTATTTGCCTGCCCACCTTAATTTTACATTCTCAAAATTTTTTTGAAAACATCAATCTATTCATCACACCCTCCGTTATTTTCAAACTGACCCTAGCTATATTTTCTTCCTCCTCCTTCATATTCTCCTCCTCTTTCCCCTAACCCTAATTAACCCTTAAAACATGCATGTATAAATTTTGGTTCACCTCTTATGAAGAAAGGAAAGTATCTTCTCTTCAAAATAATTATCCAATCAAATTGGAGGAAACAACTCAAATTCAATTGAACTTTTTAAATCGTCCTAAATCAATAAAAAGAATTTCAATTTGGAAATTTTTTATGTATATGCATGCTCACAAATGTTTATATACATATATAATACCACTGTACAAAAAGCTTCAACATTAGATTATGTTAATACGATAATTAAGTTCTATAGATAAATATTATTGTTGAAGTTGGTAGGCAATCAGTGTAGGGGTTCTAGCTAGTTCATCCATGGGCTTAGTTTGATTTTTATAATTTTGTAAAAGAAAGTGTTGAAAGACTTAATCCATGTTTCAATACTCTTAGCACGTGTTCCATTTGTGAGATTGATGTCGAGCACCACACATGCTGCAATTAAAGTTGGGCACTAGGTAGTCATGGCAGCCTTAGATTTTTTTTTTTTTCTTCTTTCTATCAGTATGTCCTTTTTAGTAATTTTATAAAAGAAAAAAATGCATCATTGGTCTACTTATTTTCACATTTTTCCTAGCTTGGTTCACAAATTAAATTTTATCCTAGATAAATCCAGTTATTCAGTAACATGGCCCAAGTTGATCATTTCCGTCAACTTTGGTTCAATTACCGTCAATTTACATCACGTGCAGCCAAAGAATAAAATTTCGAGTTTCGAGGAAATTTCGATGGAAATTTCGAAGATTTTTAAATTTCGACAGAAATTAGATGGAAATGACGGAAATTGCTATCAAAATACGGAAATTTTGAATGAAACTTTTCTATATGTTTATTTAACATATTATCTACTAAATTAATAAAAAACATTGAAGAAATCAAATTATATAATAGGTTTCATGTGATATAAGGTGAATATAATGCGCGCTGAAATAAATATTGTTAAATAAAGTTAGTATAATGAATAAACAAAATTAGTATATTATTTATACTTTATAATTTAATTATACACAAAAATCTAAACTCTAATACTTTATATATTCATTATACCCTAATACTCTTTATACTCTATAATCTATACATTAAACCCTATATACTCTATATTTTTTAGGATATTAGGTTTTAAGCCCTTTAGGATACTTTTAATTATTTTTTTATATAGAAATGTATTAAAGTTTAAGATTTAAAATAACTAAAAGAAATCTCAAATTTTTTTTCTTCTTTCCAATTGCCCAAAGGCCCCAAACCCTCCCTCATTTTTTTTTTCTTCCTTTATTTTTTTTCCCTTTGTCTCTCTCTTTTGTCTTTTTTTTATTTTTTATCTTTCCTTCCTTTTTTCCCGTGTCTTTTACTTAGCCAAGCTTTGTCTTCACTAAGTGTAATAACCCAAATTTTGGCTTATGGTAATTTTGTTACTTAAATTTTTCAAATTTGTTTTAAGGTTTGTTTAAAGGAATTAGAAATTTCTTTAAATTTATTTTAACTAACTTGATATTTGGTTGTGGTTCTAGAGCTTAGTTGTGTGGAAATGAATTTTAAAAAATGAAAATCAAGAATTTNAATTCAAGAATTTGACTATTATTATTTTTTTCAGAATTAAATTATAAGAGTAGGATTTTTCATAATTTTTTTGAAAGCAATTTGACTATTTTAAGGTTATAGGAAATTAGTACTCATCAATACGAGTTCGTAGAATTTTTCGGTGAATTATTTGGAGTCTCGAGCTATTTTTGGTGAATTTCCGAAGTTGGAGAAAATATGAAAATTTCGGCGAAATTTTCCCGAAAAATTATCAAACATGTGTTTCGATTTCGACACAAAAAAAAAACGAAATTTTCGGCGAAATTTCGAAATTTAATTCCTTGCGTGCAGTGCAGCGCACATGAAATTTTTTGAGGGCAAATTGGACTTTTCCTCACCCCACCTCAACTGACCCCACCCTTCTTCTTCCTTCTTTCTTTCTTCTTCTGCAACACACGCCCCCAAAAAACCCCATGCCTTAAACCTAAACAGCCCCCCTCCCACCCAATGCACCGGCCGGCCCACCACCACCTCCTCCCCCCAAACCGACCACCTTCCCCTCCCCAACCTGTGCACAACTCACCCTACCACCCTAAACCTGGTCTCTTTCACAGCATCCAATTCCTCCTTCATCATCTGCAAATTGATCAACCCAACGATGCTCCTCGCTATCATTAAGTCCAGCATTTCGATCTCCGCGCACAGCTGGGGATCCCCTAATTTCTCGCTATCATCAACCCAACAATTTTTTTTTTCTTCGATCAACCAAATTTTATTGATTAAAATAAGAGATACAATGTACAATAAGCATACATTGTACATTGCTTAATTATTGTACATTGTGAGGTTAACAAAACCATTGAGTCCTCTATGAATACTTAGGCCCCGTTTGGGATTGCGGTTGAGGATCCAAAAGTTGATGTGTATGACAATTCTCAATCACCTACAGCAGTTTTGGTGTTTGGTAAAACAATAAAAAACTGTTTTTTCCCACAATTCTTAACTTCCCACAGCAAAAACAGAAAGCAAGTTTCTAGGTGCTTTTGAAAGCTGCAGTGACTCACAACAACAATGAATATTTTATTTTACCCATAATACCCTCATTAATTTCTATAATTTTTATTTTTTAATTTTAAATTAAAAAATATATCCATTGTTAGTTATATTTTATATTGTGATAATTAATTATGATATTTTATTTATACGATTAAAATTATAATATATCTAAAAAATAATAGGCATACTTGTTTAATAATGTTATTCTTAGAAAAATTAATGCTAATAAAAATTTGTAATCAAAAATTTCAAAAAAAAGTAAAAAAACATTTTATTTTTACTAAACAAATAAGTGAAATGCACTTTCAGCATCATGTCCATTTTAGTAAGGCTTAATTATCGATTTACCACCCAAAATTGTAACTCATTCCCACTTTACCACCTGAAAGTTTTTTTGTCCCAGATTACCACCTGTAACTTACATCTGTGTCCCATTTTACCTTGTTCCGTCAAAAATTCAGTTAATGTTGACGATCTGGCCGTTAA
This sequence comes from Dryas drummondii, assembly GCA_003254865.1. Lineage (NCBI taxonomy): Eukaryota > Viridiplantae > Streptophyta > Magnoliopsida > Rosales > Rosaceae > Dryas > Dryas drummondii. The sequence goes on along the minus strand of QANW01009228.1, from coordinate 339,013 downwards.
TGCTGACGTGGCGCGCTATATGTGTGCCACGTGTGACATCTTTTTTTATTTTTTCACATTTTTTTATTTTTTTAAAATTTGAAAATTAATTAAAAATAGCTCCGAACTCAGAAAAATACACGAAAAATTCCTACGAACTCGTCTTGACTAGCACTAATTTACTATAAGGTTAAATTACCAATTTGCCCTCTAAAAATTTCCAAAAAAATTAGAAAGTCCAAATTTATTTCTAAAAAATTAAAATAAATTTTCCTCTATTAAATAAATTCTAGAATTTTCGTAAACTCTTGGACAAATTCTCAAAAATATTTAGAAAAATTACCAAAAGCCTGTTTTAGAGAATTATTTCGAGACTTTACAGAAATTCTAGAATTTTTCTAGAATTTATTTTATAGGGAATTTTATTTTCCTCTAAGACCGAGAGGTCTTTTGGGTAGCAAGTGTTCATGAGAAATGTATTGTTAGTTTTTAGAAGACTAACGGTGCAGACCTCATATTTTTTGGAGTTCGGGAGATTATTCTATGAATTTCCAAAGAGTCTAAAGTATTTTAATTTTCTAGAAATAAATTTTGACTTTTCAAATTTTCTGGAAATTTTTATAGGGAAAATTGGCATTTTGACCCCATAGTAAATTTGTACTAGTCAAGACAAGTTAGTAGGAATTTTCCGTGTATTTTTCTAAGTTCGGAGCTATTTTTAATTAATTTTCAAAGTTTATAAAAATAGAAAAATACAAAAAAAATAAAAAAATACAAAAAAAGATGTGACACGTGGCGCACATCCAGCGCGCCACGTCAGCATTAACGGAATTGTTGACGGAACAAGGTAAAATGGGACACGGATGTAAGTTACAGGTGGTAATCTGGGACAAAAAACTTTCAGGTGGTAAAGTGGGAATGAGTTACAGTTTTGGGTGGTAAATCGATAATTAAGCCTTTTAGTAATTATACACAGTCACAACATTTTTATATTAATATTTACCAAACACTTTGATATTGTTTTTTGCACTTACAGTACTTTTGAAAACATATTTTGTCAAACACTCAGCTGCTTTACTTTACAGCTAACTTTACTTCACAGCTGTTTTACTTCACAGCTGTTTTTTCTTACAGCAATACCAAATTAGCCCTTAGTGGGTATTGTCTTTCAATTCATCAAGGGAAAAGAAAAATTCCAGTATTCTTTTCCTATTTCCCTCAAGTTTTCCATTCCCAAATACAATAACTCAAAGCATGAGTAAAAAGAAATGCTAAAAAGCTAGTAAAATCACCTAAATTTTTAAAGGCCAACATTTTCTCTGTTTTTGGGGATTTAACTAAGAACTCTTGTTGGTTTAATTCTCATTAGATTGGTGGACAATGATGCTCATGATATAGCTAATATTAGTATTCATAATATTCTATTTTTTCGATATATATATATATATAGGACATTTGGGATTTGGGTTATGACAAACTCAATAATGTTTGATTGGACTCATTTTGGATATGATAGAAGATATTTTTTTATTGCTGTTCTTTTTATTTTTATTGTTGATCAGTGTGATTAAAATCTGAAGTTTTTTGGAATATTGATTCAAAAACTGCAAATAGATCAAATGCATTTAGCCGTTTGGCACTGCTTCTTAGAAAGTGCTTGTATATTGTAGCGCTTCTTATTAGTAGCGCTTTTACAAATAAACAGTTTGTCGTTTGGTTATCAATATAAGTGTTTTTACACTATTTGAAAGTACTTTTAATAGTGTTTGGTTTGCCTTAAAAAAGTGCTTCTATTTTTATTTTATAAATTGTCCATCATCATATATAATAAAATGATTATGAATAATTCAACAAGAAAAAATGATTATAAAAATAAAATAATTATGTGATTTTTTGTCCCAAAATGCATGTATATCCTTTTTCTTGCTAGTGGAGGACTCCTTGCACATGGATGCTTTTGATTAGATTTGTTAGTAACATATGTTATAATATATTTGTTTCTAAATTTCTTACTGATGGCTTGCTAATGGAGTTAACAGATGTTTATAATTTTCTTGCTCCAGTCAAAGTCTTTATCTGTGCGAAAATATTTATTATAAATTTGTAAGTAACATCTTCCTTAGCTCTAAATAGCAAAATAATTAAAGGTTTATTCATAACATTGCCCCTTGTAAGATACACTTTTTTTCACTTTGCCCTCTAAAACTTAAATCCTTTCAGTTTGCCACCTGAACTTCAAACAGTTGTTGCAAAAAAACCCTATACTGTCAAATTTGTCAATTTTTTCGTTAAAAAAGCTGACGTGGCACCTATATGGCATAGGTGGAACCCTTTTCTAGTTATGTAACATTCATGCAGACACTAAAAATTATAAAAAAAATATGATTATATGAGTAGGGGACGTTGCACATTTCGAGGTTAGTGTCAATTTTTTTATAATTTTTAATGTCTGCATGGATGTTACATAGCTAGAAAAGGGTCTCACTCATGCCATATAGGTGTCGACATAGAGTTTTTTGTAACAACTGTTTGAAGTTCAGGTGGCAAACTGAGAGAATTAAAGTTTCAGGGAGCAAAGTGAGAAAAAGTGTATCTTACAGGGGGCAATGGTATGAATAAACCATTATTAAAACAAAACTATTTTCTTTAGTCTACTGAACTACCCCCGAAACCCATTTGCCCAGTACCAACTCATCCCATTACCATCCATGGTCCTCCATCACCGCCACTATTCCCACCATAACCATCCACTGAATCATCATCATTAATTTGTTTGGAGTTCTCTATAACACCCTTGTCTCTCTTTGTCATATAATTTTTTGAACTTGAAGTTCTGCAATCTCAAGCAACAATTCTTATACACTTCATACTCAAAGATGTAATAGCATATACCCCTTTTATTAGTTTCGGTTTATTTCTGCTATCTGTTTTTGGGGTTTCTTTCCCATTCTTAAAAGTCAATTTCAAAATGGATTTGTAGACTAGCTCGAAGGCCTCCTGAAAGAAAGCGAATCGGTTCTTGTTTGGGGTTCAAGACGGTGGCGAGCTTCTTGAGCTGGGTAGATGGTTTTTTGAGTCGGGTCCTGGGATTTGGAGGATGGAGTCCCAGCTAATTAGGTGGTGATTCATTTTTTTGTAAACACAATATCCTAATTAAGTTGTGTTACAACGAAAATTAGGTGGTGATTCTCAGCAGAGCATGGATGAATTGGTGGTGGAGGGGCTGGTGCATAAGGCGGTGGTGTTGGATCATGGATGGTGGCGGTGGGCGATGGGTTTCGAGGCAGTTGAGGAGTTTGCAGTTTGATAAAGAAAGTTTTATTAAAATAAAACAGTATAAGGGTTCTTTGGACATTTTCTATAATAAATAGGGATAAATTGGGAAGTTTGAAATTTTCATTAAAGGGAGCCAAGTGCTTCCCGTGTATTCTCCTGGCAGCACTTCTAGAAGAAGCACCTCCTATGTGCTTCTTTCAAAACCACTTCAAGTGCTTTTAAAATTGGTTCAAAGTGCTTTTAACTTTTTTACCAAACACTAAACTTTTTATTCATAAGTGCTTTTATCTATTTAAAAGTACTTTTGGCCTTCTTAAAAGCACTGTCAAACGAGTTAATGTATTATTATTTTTTATGGAGGGACCCCGATCTCGCAAGAAGAGAGAGAGAAATAAAGTGGTCAGAGGGTGGGGCTTATGGTTTTCTTGTTTTTTTATTTTTTATTTTTTAAGTTTTGTACGTTCATGAGATTGATTAGATTAAATATATTTTTTATTTTTAATTATTTTGATTTAATAATTATAATTATAATTAAGTGTGTATTATAAGATATTATAAAAGACACATAATATTTTATAATTAAAAAATTAACAAAATTAAGAGAATAGAATACTTAAAAAATGATCTGGATCCATATTCAATTGGCATGATGATAAGTCATAAGACTCATAACTATTGAATCTTAAAATATTAAATGTAAACCCCACTTGCAAGTTAGAAATTAAGGTATCTAATATTGTTTAAATGCAATTGGCTTACAGTAGATGTGTCTATGACTTTCATTTCCATCTTCTTCTCATTGTTTTCTTCTGCTGTGATTTAAAATGAAGATTCCTTATTTAAGACAAATTATTGGTTCCGCGGTCGGTTTTGTGGGGACATAAAAACAATGGAAAATTATAGGAAAATTACTATTACTATACTCCATTTTTCAGTTAAGAATCTCATTTTTTACTTTGATTTAATTAAGGAATATAATTAATAAAGTATTTTAATCAAAGATATTACATCAATTCTGTTACAATTTGTGTTAAAATTGATCATGTACTAAGCACATGACCAATTTTAAGGGTAAAAATGTATATTCCTCTAAAAAATAATTTTCAAAAATAAAAATAAACTAATTAAAAAAATAAAACTAAAATAATTATAAAAAAAATTATTTATTAATNGGCTGGGCAGATAGAAAGAGAGGAGAGGAGAGGAGAAAGGAAGGGGAGGGAGGGGCGGGGCAGGGAGGAGGAATGGGGAGACCCTTTTAAAAATTTTTTTAATATTCAATTATTTTTTTTATAATTGTTTTTTTAGAAGAAAAAACTTTTTTGTCCTTACAAATTGGTCACGTGACCCTCATGTAATCAATTTTTAACGAAAATTGTAACAGAGTTAACGAAATATCTTTAATTGAAACACTTCGTTAATTATAGTCATTGATTGAATCAAAGTGAAAACAAGATCCTTAACTGAAAAATGGGATATAATAATGGTCATTTTGTTATAATTTTCCCTAATAACAATTGTTTGTCCGAGGGTGCTAAGGCCGTGCTAAAGAAAAAAACAGAAAGAAAAGAAAAACACAACTTCTACAATATTATAAGGAGGCCATTTCTCGCTTCCATTTCGTACATCGGCATTTCTTTATTTTTTTATTTTTTTATTTATTAAATTATCAAAATTACCTTTATAACCTTTTTAATTAATTAGAAAATTAGACTTTCTCTTAGTAAACAATATGATCCCGACCCAAGGACAAAATGACTCATATGCGGAAGCTATTTCAAGCCGGACCATTTTAATTGTTTTTATGGAATTGTTGAATTGTTTCAGTAAAAGTGAAATTGAACCCTAAATTATATAAAAATTATATTTATACAAGTTTTTTATATTTTTTAATTAATATACTAGTGAATATTGAATTAATAAAATAACAAATTATATTTAAATCAATAAAACATTTTAATATTATATAATAGTCAATGTAAATTTTCTTTTTCTATAAATGTCAATGAATTTTGAAATTATATTCTATTTTATTCATAAAGCTCAATTCACTTGATGATATCATGTACTTTAGTGCATTGAAAAATACCAATTTACCCATCTCTTTTTCTCATTACTTATGAGCGTTAAATTATGACATTGTCTTTAATTTAGTTTAAGACTTAGAAATTGCGTGCATGATATATAAATGAGATTTAGGATTTTGGAACTTATGGCTTAGCACTAAAAAATAAATCTATACAAATCTAAATTTAAATAGTAATGTATGTTTATTAATCTATTGTAATTTATTTATTTTTTTTCATTTTGGTTAATAGTGACTAAAATGAAATTATGAAAAAGTATATTGATTAAAATATAATTGTGAAATTTTTTATTGATTTATTTGTAATTAGCCCTTAATAAAACATCACAAAATATATACAAATACAAAAATACAATCATTTGGAATCACATTCACCAATTTTAGATAGATAACTGAGTTTTTTCTGCCAAAATCTCTAACTTATCTATTTATAATAATATAAATATTAATGTTTAGTTAATTTTATTTTCCTTGGGTTTGTATTATAACGTTGTTTTATTTTCATTATATATATATAAATGTTTGGTTCCACTAGTGGGTGGTGTGTCGTTTTTAATTCGTTGACTTGAAAAGCTACATGCATGTTCTAAATAGGAATCTAGGCCCATGAAACTGCTTTCAGATGAACTAGCTTCTTCTTTTCACTCAAAAGAAAGAAACTCATCCTCTCCGATGACGACGAGGATGTTCATCGTTGGATTGATGTGGTTTGTGCTTCTACTCTCGGCATCTCCGGCAAATTCTTTCTCATGCACCTCGCAAATTTTTACCAACAGAAACCTTTACACTTATTGTGCCGACCTCCCCACCCTCAGCTCCTACCTCCACTGCGCATACTGCCCCTCCAACTCCTCCCTCTCCATCGCCTTCATCGCTTCCCCGCCTAGACCCGACGGCTGGATTGCGTGGGCCATCAACCCCACCGCCACCGGCATGGTTGGGGCTCAGACATTGGTGGCCTTCAAGGGACCTGACGGTTCAATGATGGTGAAGACCTTTAACATCAACTCTTACAATTGCACTGTGGAATCCAAGCTAGAATTCGATGTTTGGGATATGAGTGCTGAAATGTCGGTGGACGGATTCATCATACTATTTGCCACGGTGAAGTTGTCTGTAGAAATACAAGTGGTGAACCTGGTAAGATTCGCTGCCTTGGTATATATTATATTTACTAAAATTTCTTTATTAGTAGGTATGTTAATTTTGAGCAGGTTGAATTGATATATAGATGATAATGTGAGTGCACTTAATTTGTTTGATCTTCTCGAAATGTTCATACGTAGGAAAAATTATTATACGTGATCGTACACGTAACATGATGATATGATGTTATTAATCAATTTAAATTATAATACATGTATAATTTTAAGAGTATTTTTTAGAATTTAAGATTTTAAAAATAAATTATTATACACGTGTTATAATTTAAATGAATTAATAACATCACATCGTTATACGTACCACGTGATGTTACGATCACCTTAATAATTTTCCCTTAGAACAAATTATATAATAAAATTGAAAAGAGTTTTGGCTTTTCAAGCTCTAATTTTAAATTTTTTGCTTGTACATTTTGTCTTCGAAAACCATTCTTTATTCATTAATTTGATATTGTCCTCGGATTTTGTCATTAAATTAATTACACCTAGTGATAATAAAACCGGATTTGCTTCAATCTAGCTAGTGTCATAGTATGGACAACATAATTTCAGGGTCTATCCACCATTAATTGCAGGTGTGGCAGGTGGGTTCTGCCGTCTTGGATGGAGTTCCGACTATGCATGAGTTGGGAACACCCAATCTCGAGTCCAAGGGGACTCTAACTCTAAGTACAACAACAGGAGCAACCTTTGGCCTCCATAAGCAAGCTCAGTGCCAACCAGCTTGTCGGGACAATAAAAAAACACAAACCCTGCGCTTTCGGATCCTGCTTGGATTGAGCATTACCATTACCATTACTTCGAGTGTAACTGTTACAGTTGTCTTGCGTTCAAAGAAGCAACCCAAAAACCACACACAACCACCCCCACCACCAACACCACCGGTGAGTCCCAAAATACCCATTAAGCTGGAGATTGAATTACAAAAGGAAATTATGAATCAGGTTCGGGATGGTATACAAGAGGCCTTGCACCCGAAGGTCCCGAATCCACCTTACACCCCATGCCATGTGCAGCAGTGTCATCTGGTGTACTGTGAGTACACGGAGCCCAGTACTTGTTATGTAATGTAAGAACGTTTTTCCTTTTTATTTTCTGGTCAAAGTGATTTCATGTAAAAAATTGGGTATAATTGTTATATTTATTTAATAATTAGAAAATAATGATAAAACTCAAGTTTGGGCTAATTTTCTGATGTTTTATTCTTCTCAAGAGGAATTATATAGAAATACAGATATACAAGTATGGTAAGTCAACTACACAAATTAATCTACAAATCCCACAAATCTCTCTATAATATCTGCACAATTGACTCACTTCAACACTCCCCCTCAAGTTTGTGAGTGGATATCACACATACCCAACTTGACTAGTGAGTCATTAAATACCCTGCTGGCCACTGCTTTAGTAAGTATATCTGCTAATTGATCTTTGGACTTCACAAATGGAAAGTTAACAATTCCAGCTTCAAGCTTTTCTTTAATAAAATGTTTGTCAACCTACACATGTTTAGTCCGATCATGCTGAACTGGATTATGTGCAATATTTATGGCCGACTTATTATCACAATATAAATTCATAGCAGTTCTTGGTTTTAAACCTAAGTCCCTAAGTAAGTTCCGTAGCCATAGTAACTCACATAATCCAAGTGTCATACCTCTATACTCAGCTTCAGCACTTGACCTTGCTACTACTTGTTGCTTTTTACTTCTCCAAGTTACCAGATTACCACCGACAAAGGTGAAGTACCCAAAGGTAGACCTTCTATCGTCAGCTGAACCTGCCCAATCAGCATCAGTGTAGCCTTCCACCTTCAGGTAGCCATGATTAGAAAACAATAGACCCTTGCTTGGAGCAGCCTTCAAGTATCTCAGTATGCGATCTACAGCATCCATGTGAGGTTTCCGAGGATCATGCATGAACTGACTTACCACGCTTACTGCATATGCAATATCAGGTCTGGTATGAGATAAATAAATCAATTTTCCCACAAGCCTTTGGTATCTCCCTTTGTCAGTAGGAGATGCACTCAAATAACTTGTAATTCTGCTCAATGGGTGTGTCACACGGTTTACATCCAAGCATCCCTGTTTCAGATAGCAAGTCAAGGACATATTTTCGTTCGGATAAGAAGATACCATGCTTCGATCGAGCCACTTTAATCCCAAGAAAATATTTCAAGTCTCCAAGCTGCTTCATCTCAAACTCAGAAACTAAATACTGCTGTAAACTAGTCATCTCCTCATGATCATCTCCTGTGACCACCATATCATCAACATAGATAATCAAAGTATAGTGATTTTACCTCTTCTTCGCTTCAAGAACAAAGTATGATCTGAATTACTTTGTTTGTAGCCAAAATTCCTCATTGCTTTGGTGAACCTACCAAACCAGGCCCTTGGTGACTGCTTCAATCCATACAGAGCCTTCTTCAGTCTACACATCATTCCTGTGTCTGAATACTCTGATATACCTGGAGGAGGATCCATTTATACTTCTTCAGTAAGGTCTCCATGCAAAAAAGCATTTTTGATATCAAACTGGAGAAGTGGCCAATTCTGATTGGCAGCTAACGATAAAAGCACTCTGACTGTATTCAGCTTGGCAACTGGTGCAAAAGTCTCTTGATAGTCAACACCATAAGACTGAGTGTACCCTTTTGCCACCAACCGAGCTTTGAACCTTTCAATGGATCCATCTGCTCTAGGTTTCACTGCAAATACCCATCTACATCCTACGGTTCTCTTTCCCTTTGGTAGGGGAACAAGTTCCCAACTTCCATTTTTCTTCAATGCTTCCATTTCCTCTGTCATTGCTTTAGTACACCTAGAATCTGCTAGAGCATCTTGCAATTTACTAGGGATAGATGCAGAAGATAATTGATGTACATAAGATGCATATGACTTGGATAACCTATGGGATGAAACGTGATTATTAATTGGATATTTGACTTTGGCTTTAGGATCAGGTTCATACATAACAGGAGGAATACCTTGAGTACTACGAGGTGGAAGTTGATATTTTGGAGAATTAGACACAGAATCAAACAAATCAGAAGAAGAATGTACCTCAAGAAGTACATCTGGAGGTGATTGTACTAGTGGTTCAGTAGAGGGAGTTGTATTATCATGGACATCACCAGAAATAATATGTTCATGAGCATGTTGGTCACCATCCCCTTCTGGAGTTAAGTGTTCGGATAAGCGTTCAGGACGCCCATAATCACTAGACGAAGTAGAATGCTCAGACTCAATTTCCTTTGTTTCTTCTAAAGGCTCTTGCATCTTGAATGTATCATAAAACCCTAAGTCTAAAACCCATTCGTTCTAAGTCGTCGCTTCACCATCCGTCTCCCCCGGAAGGGAAGAATCAGTACTGGTCATAGGATAAAATAATTCATGTTCATGGAAGGTAATGTACATAGTCACATAGAATCTCTGAGTTGAAGGATCATAACATCGATAACCTTTTTGGTTAGAGCCATAACCCACAAAGATACATTTGAGAGTACGAGGGCGAAGCTTGTCACGCTGATGAGGATGGATGTGGACGAAAACCACACAACCAAATACCCGAGGCTCTAAATGTAAAATAGAGGGAAGAGCAAAGTTATCAGACAAAACATCCAAAGGCCGACGAAACTCCAAAACATTGGACGAAGTTCGATTAATGAGATAAACAGCAGAACTCAGGGCATCACCCCACAGATAAGTAGGTACACGACCACCAATCAACAATGCTCGAGCAACTTCCAACAAATGTCGATTTTTCCGCTCAGCAACCCCATTTTGTTGGGGAGTGTGAGAGCGTGAAGTCTGATGAAGGACGCCATGAGAATCAAAAAAATCACGTAACTCGTGATTGATAAATTCACCTCCATTATCAGAACGAAGAATTTGAATACGAGACTGAAATTGAGTCTGAACCATGTGATAAAAAGACTTAATTGCAGCACAAGCATCAGATTTATATCAGAGAAACTGAACCCACACCATTCTGGTACAATCATCAATGAAAGTAATAAACCAGCGCATACCGTGAGTAGTAGTTAATGGAGTTGGCCCCCAAACATCAGAATGAACGAGTTGGAAAGGAGCAATAGCCCGATGATCACTTGGAGTAAACGGAGTACGATGACTCTTAGCCATCACACAAGTTGCACACCCAAAGTCTGAAGCACTACAACCAATGAACAAGGAGGGAAATAACCGTCGAAGATAAGAAAACGAAGGATGGCCTAATCGGCGATGCCACAACCAAACCAGGGTCTTATTCCCCAAGACCTTGTCATCAACTAAATGAGCATGTCCAAAGCGGCCCAAATTTCCATCACTGTCTAGATAATACAAGCCTTCTCTTCTAGTACCACTGCCAATTCTGTTATGTGTGCGGATGTCTTGAAAAATACAATGAGTGGGAAAAAAAGTTGCAACACAATTGAGGGACTTGGTTAGTTGACTAACAGAAATAAGATTGCAATTTAGTGATGGAACAAAGAGCGTATTAGATAAAGACAAAGATAAAGACAAGGACACAGTACCGACTCCTACAACGGGAGAGGACACACCATTGGCATTAGTAATAAAATGTGGAGAAATAGGTTTTGACAAAGACTGAATCACATACTGATTATTAGTCATATGATTAAAAGCACCATAATCAATTATCCAAGCATTATCACATGTAAAGTGAGGAGTACTCAAAGCAAAAGTAGGTGTACCTGACGTGGCAACAAAGCCGGAAGTAGAGACAAAATTTTGGCTAGGAACCGACGTCGCCACCTTAGAGTCAGAAGCTGCCAAATATGTCTTATCGGGAGCAATTAAAAAAGACATATCTTGAGTATCTAAAATTTCCTCCTTTTTTTTTTTTTAAAGTTAAATATGAAATAACATAAGATTAATAAAACAGAGGAAGAAAAACAGGCTAGCCTCTTTAGGAGTGTGACTGCCAGACGCGATTGGTGAACAAGTGTTCGGCAAGGCTGGAGGATGGGCTCGGCAAGGCTAGGCTAAGGATCGCACAGAGAGCAGCAGCGGAACGGAGGACAGAAGCGCGGCAAGGCAGAGTTGCGTCTCAACGGGCCGGAGTCGAGCAGATTCGTAGGCGCGCAGTGGTGGCAGGCCGTGGTGGATTGCAGTGGACGGCGGCCTGGGCGCGGGATCGTCTTCAAAAAGTGAAGCAGTTGAAGGCGAAGCAGGCCAAAGCAGTGCGACACCCCTCGCGGCGGCTGGGTGGTGCGCGGTGGGTCACAGAGGAGCAGTGCGACATCCCTTGCGGCGGCTGGGCTGCGCGCGGTCAGTCACAGCGCGCGGTCAGTCACGGTTAGTTCAAGCAGTGGTCGTCGTGAGATAGGTCGCAAAGGAAATGCTGGGCTGGGTTGCGAAGGAGACGCACTCGCTGTACTGATATAGGTACAAATTAATTTAGTGATCAGAACAAAAAAAAAAAAAAAAAAAAACCAACCCACAAACATGAATACCCTCTGGTTCCTAAGAAAGAGAAGAGGATACCAGAGTCGGCTCTGATACCATGATAAAACTCAAGGTTTGGGATAATTTTCTGATGTTTTATTCTTCTAAATTAGATGAATTATATAGAAATACAAATATACAAGTATGGTAAGTCAACTACACAAATTAAGCTACAAATCCCATAAATCTCTCTATAATATCTGCACAATTGACTCACTTCAACAAATAATTTACATCCAATAAAGATTTAATGCATATTGTGAACCAAAACAAATTCAATGAAATTGTGAATAAGATTTAAAAAAATCTTTATACGGTTGAGACCAAGGAATAAAATTTCGGGTTTCAATGAAAATTTCGACGGAAATTTCGATGATTTTTAAATTTCGACATAAATTAGACGGAAACGACGGAAATTACTATCAAAATACGGAAATTTTGAATGAAATTTTACTATATGTTTATTTAACATATTATCTACTACATTGATAAAAAACATTGAAGAAACTAAATTATATAGTAAATTTCATGTGATATAATATGAATATAATGCACGCCGGAGGCAAATAATATTAAATAAAATTAGTATAATAAGTAAATGAAATTAGTATATTTTTTATACTCTATAATTTATACATTAAATCCTATATACTCTATATACTAAATCCTATATATTCTATAATATATACACTAAATTTTGTATACTTTATAATGTGTATTCTATATTTTTTAGGAAATGGTATAAGATATTAGAGTTTATGCTCTTTAAGATATTTTTAATTATTTTTATATAGAAATGTATTAGGATTTAAGATTTAAAAACAACTAAACGAAACCATTTTTTTTCTAATTGCACAAAGACCCTAAACGAAATCAGTATATATATAATTTATTTTGAAAATTCTCTACGACTAATTAACTTCGGCCATTAATTTGCGTCAATAATTATATACATGCATGTGCATAAGAACAATGAATGAAACATGATGTACAGTATGCATGAACGTACAATAGTTTCTCTTGGATTTTTCCAACTGTTTGATAACTCAAAAGATCCTTAACCAATCCTAAATTTTTTTCTTTTACTTTTCTTTTCTTTTCTTTTCTTTTTTTTTTCTTTTCTTTTCTTTTTTCTTTCTTTTCTTTTTTCTTTCTTTCTTTTCTTTTCTTTTTCTTTTCTTTCCTTCCTTCCTTTCCTTCTTTTCTTCTTTTTTCCCGTGACTTCATCTCTTCCCCTTCTCTTTCTTCTTTCCCACTGCCCAGCCAGTCAGCCACCAAACCCACTTCTTTTTCTTTTCTCCCACTGCCCAGCCACCAGACCCACGCCCAAACACCTTCTTTCTCCTCCCTCCTTCTCTTCCTCTTCCTCTTTTCTCCTTCTTTCCTTCTTCCCTGGTCTCTCTCTCTTCCTCATCTTCCTCCCTGATCTCTTTGATCTGCTGCCTTCGGCGACGGCCGGTGACGAGGCCAGCTCGCCTCTTCCTCCCTTCTCTCCCTCTGGTCTCCGCTTCCCCGAGCCTCTTCCTCCCTCTGGTTAGCTGGATTTGGATATTTGAGCGAAATTTCGACGAAATTTCTCTCAAATTCAAAAAAATTTGTTGTTAGGGTATTCGAAATTTCGCTCGAAATTTTCGGCGAAATTTCGAATATTTCGGCGAAATTTTTCGAAATTTGGTCGAATGAGTGTTAAAATTTCGGAACCCCTAAAAATCGAAATTTTCGCCGAAAATTTCAAAATTTAAACCCTTGGTTGAGACTCATATTGAACAGTATATATGGCCTTATGACAAATTTACGTTGCTACTCTCCTATAATAAAATCGGCCATTTCCATGCTAACTAATTAAATTGGGTTGGTGGCATTTTCTTAATGCTAGCTCACCTTAATGATTATTATTCATATATAAATAATAAGAGCACAACAATGCCCGTACATCAACCCAATTATTCGTGTATCTACACCCTTAAATTAACTAACTCAAATTGATCGGCATGTAATATGAGGCTCTTGTGGATGATGTGATGGGTATATATATATATATGTGTGTGTAAAAATTGATGTTAGAGATTTTAAATTTGTATCTTAAATTTAAATTTCAAATGATGTGTACATTATTGTAGTTGTCAGTATTATACTTATTGTCAAATACATGATCCGTTGAGTTATGTATGAACTAATTAATAAAATACTGACATATATATAATTTGTGATACAAATTTAAAATTCCTAACAATACTAATATTTAATTAGAATGATAAAAAATCATCACTACTAATTTCAAAATATTAATTCTAATACAGATCAGCAAATTAATTAATAAAAAATACTGTGTACGTGTGTGTTTTGTTTGTTTTGGTTTACAATTGATGTGTGTTTGACTTTCATAACTACTCTCATAGTCTCATATATTGTTTTCTTCTGCTGTGATATAATAATGAAAATTTTTCTTCTGCTGTGATATAATAATAAAGATTCCTTAAGTAAGACAAATTTTTTGTTCCACTCGGTTTTGTGGGGACATAATAACAATTGCTGGTCTGAGGATGCTAAGGAAGAAAAAGAAAGAAAAGATAAACACAATTTCTGTTTTTTTTTTTTTTTTCCCAAAAGATAAACACAATTTATAACTTTGGGCAAGTGGGGTTTTGGACAGATATTTACTCTTTCATGTGGTATCTGTTGGTGTGAGTCAACTGTGTAATTAATAGAGATTTCATAGGGTTATTTTGTAATTATTGTAATTATATGTTTATCTTGTAATTATGGTAAGGATCCTGTATAAATACCACTTTTGTGGTCATAGTTAACCTAATCATAAATCATTCCCAAAAACATTGTTTTGGCATATATGGTATCAGAGCCACCCCTCTTTCCTCTCCATTTTCTTAGGATTTAGGGTTTGTTTGTGATTTTGGGATTATTTGTGATTCATACCTGGGTACTTTGGTTATAGATTTTGTCCATAAAAAATCATATACTACCTACTTGTTCCTTTGATCTTTGTTGATTCGTCGTGCGTGTTAGGGATCAGAGTTTTTTTTTTCTTTCCTTCTGCTGCAACATTATCAATCGATCGATCAGTTGATCATATCGAGCGATCAGTTCTGAGGTACGTTCTGCGTTATATCCTCCTTGGATTGTGTTTTTCTCTCTGTTTCTTCGTCTCTAGTTTCATATGGCTAACAATTCAAGTTCCTCTGATTCTAAACTTAACCAAGGCAAAAGCAAGGATGTGGTTGATTCATCATTAATTATTCCCTTATGTGAATCTACAAGAGATGTTGTCCTTGATTACTCCTGAAAAACTTGACGGAACCAACTATGTTGAATGGGCTCTTAATGCTCAAAATAAGATTCGAGGTAGGAAGCGCTGAGGTTTTATTACAGGATCCAAGGCAGCGCCAAAAGATGTGGAGTTTGCAAAATATGAGGCTTGGGATGATGAAAATTGTATGATGAAGTCTTGTCTCCTTGATGCCATGACAAAAAATGTTCGATCCATATTCCTTCGCTTGGCTACTACGAAAGACATATGGGATACATTGAAACAAACGTATTATGTTAGTCAAGATGCATCGAAGGCCCACCAACTCCATTGTCAGGTAATTTCTGTTTGACAAAATGGAGGCTTTATTGTTACTTATTTTGGAAAACTTTAAAAATTGTGACAGGATGTTGATGCAATAGATCCGTGTACTCGTGATATAGAGCGATACACTACCATCATGAACTCTTATTGGCTGTATGCATTCCTAGCTAGTCTAGATTCTCATTTAGATGGTGTTCGAGGACAGATTCTTGCTATGTCTCTTCTTCCAAATCTGCAAGCAGCCTATGCCATGGTGTGTGAAGAGGCGAATAGGCAAGATGCTATGCTTGGAGCATCTCAGACTAATCGGGCTGTGATGGTTAGCAGACAATCCTCTAATCGATTTAATTCAAGGAAGCCTGGAATTCCAAAGCGTACTCATTGTAAGGGTGAGAATCACGTGGCTGAAACCTATTTCAAATTGTATGGTTATCCGGAATGGCACCCACGAGTCAAGAAGGTGTCTCTGACTACTTCAGACTCTAAGGTGGAAGAACCGGTTCCCATAGATCATTATGTCACTGCTTCCGGCTTCGTTGTCAATTCAAGTACTTTATCATAAGACCGTTCAGGGGTAATACCACCTTCATCAATAATCACAAGTTGGAAAAGGCATGGAACAGACCCATCTATATAACCAATAAGATCATATCCCTCTAACATGGATTGAAGTTGAAAATTCCATGTGATCAATTTTGTATCATCCAAACGGACAGTTACTAGGTTACAGATATTGGAGAGCAAAGGAGATCGAAGTAGCCATTCTCAACAATATTTCAAGAAACAGAGACCCAATTTCAACAAAGAACAAGAAAGATGAAAACTTGCAAGAAACGAAGCATGCAATAGCAAGTAGCTTAATCAAGAACCCAGTAAACAAGCTAGGAAAACTTGCAGATATTGAAGTGCACAGTGTAGTATACAAAGAATCTTCAAGAATTGGAGAGACAAACGAAGAAATACAGAAGACGAAGATACAAATCTAGGGTTTTCTGTAATTGTGCAAAATGGAAATAGAGAAAGAAGAGAACGAAGACTAAACGGTGAGAAAGCAAAATCACCAGATTAGTTGCATAAATCACATAAGCTCAGTAGAGATCGATTACGATGGAGTTACCTTCTGTAGCTCTGATACCATGATAGACATATAAGAAATTGAGGAAGATGATGTTGACTATTTAGAGAAAACGAGAGGAAAAGAAAAGAAAAGAATTTATATTTCTTACTTAATGAATACAATCGATCAGCTGTAGATCAGCTTTATATACAGTACAAAACAAAGACAAGAATACCCTTCCCTGTCTTAACTATCTAACTAATTACATAACAGACTAACTGCTTAGCTAACTAATGATTAGTTGCCTTAACTGACATGATTAATACTGTAATCACTCACTATAAGCTTAGCATAATCTCTATCACATTGTTGTCATTTGCTGTAACTGAAATGTATGTATTGGCATTAAAACCCTTGGGATTAGCCCATATGTTGAAAGTGGGTGGGATACGAGTTAGGATGTATGGTCATATATAATTAATAACTACTGAATTTCAAAATATTTATTCTAACACTGATCAGAAAATAAAGTAGTGTATGTATGTGTGTGTTTGACTTTTATTTCTTATTGTTTTCTTCTGCCGTGATGTAAATAATAATGAAGATTCCTGAATTAGCTAGCTCATGGGGGGAATTAAGCTCGATCGTACGAAGGTGCATGCATATGCAAGTGGGGTTTAGGACAGATAGTTTACATATCACATTTAGCTCTTAGCTCTTATCACATAGTTTACAGATAGTTTACATATAGTTTACCTTCCAATCTCTCTTCTTTATGAAATAAAACTTCACTTTTAGCTCTTTTTTTTTTCCTCCAAATCACATTTTCTCAACATTGTTAAGTTTTCTCCTTGTGTAGTACACATCGCATAAGAAATAAGAGAGAAAGTAAAGGTACGTAGAAAGTAGTGGAGAATGTGGCTGGCAACAATATATATATTTACTATATATATAGCTTGACTTTGACATGGACAAGAAACTTCTCATTGATCACACAATGAAAAGCTTGCTAGATATATATGATAAAAAGTTAAATGCAAGTTGGTTAGAACTCTCATTGTCTTTCGCCATAAAATTCCTTGCAAGTCTTATAGTACAGCTGTATAAGGGAGGGAAGTCAATTTTCTGATCCAATGAAATCTGATACTCTTATGGCTCGTTTGGTTCAAGTTTTAGAGGTCTAAAAATGAGAAATTAATTTTATTCTCATATTTGGTAAGTACATGGAAGAGAAATCAGGTCCTAGCTAAAGGAAAATCATTTCTTGATCCAAGGGAATCTGATACTCTTATTAAGGGGAAAATGAAATCATTGTTGACTTGAATTTTGTTTCCTCCCACTTGGAAAAACATTTATTATTATTATTTTTTTTTGCACAAAACTAACTCTGCTATTATTTTAAAATGTCATCTCTATTGTAATTTTTTAAATAAATAATAATTAAAAGTATAATTAAAAAATTGACACTTTTTATTTTCAATTTCTACACAACCCAAACATGAAAATGAAAATAAAAAAATAAAAAAAATTTCTGATTTATTTTCTCAAAATTACCAAACACACAAAAAAAAAAAAAATTTATATTCCCTTCCCATGAAAAATCAATTCCGTACGTGAACGAAACAGACCCTTTATTCTCGTACTACTACTTTTTCGTTGCCCGGTGAAAAGCGACATCTTCTAATTAAATAAGAAGGAATCAGTCGATCATGAAACTCCTTTCATAATTCTTTCTCACGCAAAAGAAAAAAACTCCACTCTGATGGCGATGATCTACAACCTTGGGTTGATGTGGTCTGTGTTTCTACTCTCAGCGTGGGCCGGAACTTGTTCGATATGCACGTCGCAAATTTTCACCAACAGCAACCTCTACACCCATTAATTGTGCCGACCTCCCCAACCTCAGGTCCTACCTCCACTGGACCCACTACCCCTCCAACTCCTCCCTCTCCATCGCCTTCATCGCATGCAAATAATTAAGAAAAGATAGCTTGCAAGTGGGGTTTAGGACATATATTTTCCTCTTTCATATGGACCATGCATGTATGGTATCTTCCTAGATAGAAATAAAACAAAGCAAATATAATAGGGAGGCCATTTCGCGCTCCCATTTTGTACAAAAGTACTCCTTTAATTATTTCTATATTTTTATTCTATTTTTAGTTATTAAATTATCAAAATGGCCTTTATAGCCTTTAACTATTTAGAAAGAGACTTTCTTAGTAAAAAATATGACCCTAATGACAAATTAGCCCATATGTGGAAGCCTATTTCAATTAAGCTAGACAACTTTGATTTTTTTTATGTAGTAAATTACTAAAAAGTCTACTTTAGAGTCCTTTGTACAAAAAAAAAAAAAAACTTATCTACAAAGTTGGAATGATAAATCATTATAAGGAAAAACACTTTCGTTGCCAAAGGTTTTGGGCGACGAAATCAGTTTGTCAAGAGTTTTGTCGCCCAAGCAATTAATAAGGGTGCGGGCGTGCCACTTTTGGGATGATCCTTATAATTCGATGATCGAAGCTATCTTATTTATAAGTCTCTATATAAGGATTATCTTTGCAAAAAATTAAGTAAATCGGATTCTATTAAGACATCTAATTGTGGTAGAATAAATAGACGAATACAGTAATTCCGTAAACACTTGAAATTAATGATGGCCCTTTAATCAAATGTTTAAACGATTTCCGATTTGTCTAATTTTTTGTAATGATGATCCTTATACAATGACTAAGAAAATAGGCGGCTTCGATCGTGAAATTACAATCATTTGTTGGAGGTTTCCATTCATTTCATTTGATCTTGATGAATAACTCCTCTCTTAGATCTCGATTTTAGCCCATTGGAAACAAACAAAAAAATTCATTTAAATTGGGTTCGTCATGTATAATTTTCTAACAATTCATGTATCTTTCATTTCTTTTGTGAAGAAAAGAGATTCAATTAAGGGCAAACTGCATTTTAGTACTTCACATTTGACTCGTATTGCAAGTTGGTATCTCCAGTTCAATTTTCAACGATTCCATATCCCATTTTCATTTTTTTGGCAATTACATACCTTTGTTTGATCCTCTGTCCAAAACTTTGCCAAGTGATGATGTGGTGCACGACGTGGCGATAATGTGGTGTACAACTGGCGTTGAGTTGACTTCTTAAAATGGACATGTAGATTCATGATGACACTTAGACAAATAAATAATAAAAAATTACAAAAACCTTTTTTTTGTTACAAAGAGGTCAAGGAAAAAGGCCTAAAGGAGGGAGGGGGATCGAAACCCGATGAGGTGGGGGTAGCACAACTGCTTGGCCACCTACCCCAAGTCCTCAAAACTTTTAATAATTTAAATTACATATTAAAAAATATAAAAATATTAAAAACAGAAAACAAAAAATGAAAAATGAAAAATATATAGGTAAATTACAATTATATACCTTAACTATACACCACTTTTCAACTTGGTACTTCAAGTTCAAAAAGTTGCATTAAGGTACCCCAACTATGAAACTGTGTCAGTTAGGTACCTCCGTTAGTCTGGCTGTCAAGAAGGCCGTTATCTGATGACATGGCACACGTGGACCCCACCATTAAAATGCTTAATTTCAATTTAGTACTTCAACTTTACCATGTTTTTCAAGTTCATACCTTAAGCTAAAAAACTTACAAATACATAAATGTTTTTTAGTTTTTATCTCAACTTCACCCCAACTTTTGACCCATCAAATCTTCACTAAAATCAACAATCTTATATTCATTTTGAAGATATGAATCTTCTCTTTACAACCATATATGAATAATTCAAAAAAGAGCTATGAAACGCAAGATAAGTGGTCACAAATTAGGCTACCCGAAATTACCAATTTGTTTGGAAAATTTGGTAGTTTCAGGTAGCCTACTTTGTGACCAATTATCTCGGGTTTCATAACTGCTTTTTGCATGATTTTTATATGGTTGTAAAAAAGAGATTCATAGCTTCAAAATGAGTATAAGATTGATGATTTTGGTGGAGATTTAATGGGTCAAAAGTTGAGGTGAACTTGAGATAAAAATTAGAAAACATTTATTTATTTGCAAATTTTTGAACTTGAGGTATGAACATGAAAAACATAGTAAATTTGAATTACCAAATTGAAATGAAGCCTTTTAGTGGTGGGTCTGTGTGTGCCACATCATTAGATAACGGCCTTCTTGACAGCCAAACTAACGGAGGTACCTAACTGATACGGTTTCGTAGTTGGGGTATCTTAATGCATCTTTTTAAACTTGAAGTACCAAGTTAAAAAATGATGAATAGTTGAGATATAAAATTATAATTAACCCAAAATATTTCATACAAATTTCTTTCTTTCTCATTTTTCTTCTTCTTTTGTCTGCAACTCTCCCATCAATTAAACAAAAAAAAATTCAGATATCCCAATATCCCACCCACCCGTTCTTCTTTTGATGGGCCGATCCAGATGCCGGTGACGACGGCACGATGCCTTCTCCCATGACCACCCATCTTCCCTCTAGTTCTCTCTTTTCTTTCTCTCTCTCCTTCTTCCTCTCTATCCCCGATACAAGGTACGCCATACTGAATCAGATCTGCCCATCACCGACCTCTATATCGGATTTACTGGTCATTGCAATATCTGGGTTTTCGGTTTGTTTGTAACTTCATATATGGGTTTCTAGCTTGGTTGTTTTTTATTGGATTTTTTTTAAGAAAAAGATGAATAAGGAGGAGGGTGTGGGGGGTGGGGCCGATTTGCAATAGAGGTGGGGGAGAATAAGAATAGAGAAGAAGAAGAAAGGAAAAGGTGGGGGGGCGGAGGCAATTTGCAAAAGAAATGGTTGTTTTTTATTGTTTTTTGTTGTGTTGATTTTTGTTCTTTTAATTGATGGGAGAGTTGCAGACTTATTTCATTCTTACGGGAAACATTAGATATTTAGATCTTAAGTCTTATTTTTATTTTCAATCTCAATAGAGGGGCCAGAATTGCGGCAGCATAATTTTTACTTAAGTTTTTAATGAAGTTTATTTTATATAGGATTTTAACGATTTAAATTGTCTATTTTTTTTTGTCTTCATTAAAAAATTATTATTACAAAAAATTAGATAAATTAGAAATTATTTACCTACAAAAACTTAATGGTCAATATTGATCAATAAAATAAACAATTAAAATGTTGACCATTTAATATTTGTACATATATGATTTCTAATTTACCTAATTTTTTGTAAAAATGATCTTTTAATTGAAACCTAAAAAAATTAGATAATTTGGATGGTTAAAATCTTATATGGAATGAGCCCTATTAAAAACTTGTATAAAAAATATAATGTCATGAATCAATCTCCTTCAATAAAATATTTTGATGTTTTGTTCCTTTCAATAACGTAAGAATGAATTGAATCGGTGGTCAAACACCAAATTAATTTATATGGTTATTTAACCCTCATTAAGCTGGTTTTAATTAGTAATTAGACAATATAAATATTTTAATTTCTGGGAAAGAAGAAGAAAAATGGGAGAGTTGCAGACAAAGGAAGAAGACAAATGGGAAAGAAGAAGAAAGAAAAATGAGAAAGAAAGAAGGAAAGGAGAGGGAAAAAAAATCCGTGAATTGTTTTTCATTTTTTTGTTTGTTTTTTAATTATCAATTGTAGCCTTGGAGAAATTATTATGTGTATCTGATACACTGTCACGTGGTATAACCAATCCAACGTGTCATAATATGAGTGAATGTTATTAATATTATACCCTACTATAATAATTATTAGAGATAATTAGGCTTAGATCTTTTAAAAAAACAGTTTTTAGATGGAGACCAGAGGTGTTTTAAAATTTATAAGAAAATCATTTTAATTCATAATAATTTATAAAAAAATCCTTAACTAACGTTGATTGATCATCCTTTAATATATAAGATTCGTCGATTTTAGGTACCAAATTGCAATGTTTTTTTATTTTAACTACCAAAACGTTTATATAATTTCACTTTAGATACTAAATTTCAGTTTAGGTACCAATTTTAAAAAACATGGTTATACCGAGCTGTGACTATCTAACAGTCATAACTTTTTTATTGATTTGTTGTTTTTTCAATATTTGCAAGGCTTAAACTTCAATGTTCAGTCTATGGGTTATAGGACTTCATCTACCAAGACTAAGTCAAAAGCATTAAATCCTTATAAATTTTGAATTTTTATAAATTTAAAACATTCACAACTGTATAGTAAATCGATTTGTGACATAATCCAAAATGTCTTGCTCTAGGTTAGTTCCTAAACAAAAAAAAAAATTAATGTCTTGCTGCTTTGCAAAAAAACTATCGATATTTGATATTTAATCTGAATTTTCTATAATATATATATTGAAGCTCTTGTGGATGTTATTTTTGATGTATATGTGAAACATTCGCATCCCCAAACTTAAATTCACCTAAAAAGTTGAATGATAAATAGGTTCACTTTATACAAATAAGTTCACGTTATGATTTTTTTCCATGAATTTTTTTTAAAAACGTACTAAGTAAATTGAGACGGTAACAATGATTGCTAATGTCAAACAGTAATAATTAATAGAGTATTTTTACAATTTAAATAGTTACTGTCTCACAATAACAATAATTGTTACTATATATCAAATAGTAGCAATTAATATAGTATTTTTGCAATTTAAATAGTTATTGTCCCACAGTAACAATAATTGTCACTGTCAAACATTAGCAATTAATAATTATAAAGAATTTACAATATGTTGGGTCTTCGATAAGCCCAATAATATGTTATAGTTGGCCCAACAACTGAACTTTCTAGGTTGGCCCACTAAACCATCCTTAGTCCGTACACTCATCTTCTTCTCTCCCAAGTGGACTCTCTCACTCAACTCAATGAAAAGGGAAAACAGAGACATGGGGGCAACGAAGAGTAGTAGTAAGGTGGTCTACAACATTTACATAGCGCTGAGCAAAGGTCTATCGCCATTGATGTACCTTCACCTACGAACTCTCTCTCTGTGAAATGGGGTTCTAGATCCGGATCCCAAAATTTTATCTTAAGGGATCATAGTGTAAAACTTGTATAATTTTTTTTTTTTTTTACGAAATAATACTAAATAATTAAACGATAATAGTTTCATTCATAAAATAATTAAAAACACATTATACATAATCATCCAATAAACAAAATAAAAACCATATATATTAATCAATTGCATTCACAAAATAATCAATTAAAATTCCAATTAATTAAT
This sequence comes from Dryas drummondii, assembly GCA_003254865.1. NCBI lineage: Eukaryota > Viridiplantae > Streptophyta > Magnoliopsida > Rosales > Rosaceae > Dryas > Dryas drummondii. The sequence continues at coordinate 315,150 of QANW01009228.1, read as the reverse complement.
TAATAACCATATATATTATTATATATTATACATAATACATATATATTAATTAATCAAAGATTCTTAATAATGTTAATAATTATAAACCCCCTAGTTAGAGATAAAATCTCTCATAACCTCCACCCAAAATCTAACTCTCTTATAACCCCCAATCTTACACTTAATATTTTCCTAAACCCCCTAGTCAACTAATACCCAGTCAACTTTGACTCCCCATATTTTAATTTTCCAGTTTTACCCCTTTTGTTTTATTTTCATTTTCAGCCAACTAATACTCTCTCTCTCTCTCTCT
>QANW01009228.1:302278-313456 GCA_003254865.1 Dryas drummondii | reverse complement strand
AAAAAAAAAAAAAAAAAACAGTTTCACCAAAATACAGTTACAGTGACGTCAGCATGCGTCAGCGCGCGTCAACGTGCGTCAGCATGCGTCAGAAGGATAATTTAGGATTATAAGTTTTAGGGGGTTTTGAAAGAGTTTATAGATGGGTGGGGGTTTAGACAAATTTTTTTGGTGAGTAGGGTGTTTAAAATTAGGCACTATCAATATTAAGCAAATTATAAATGTGTTAGTGTATGTATACAATAATAGAATAGCAAAACAATAATCGATTTTTTAAAGTCTTAAAATGATAAAACGTACCAAAAACGACGAGCTCATAAAATGATCGCACAAAAAACGCCACTGGTCAAACCGCTCTACCAACTCTATAGGGGGGTTCGCCAATGCCTCAACTACCGATGAAAATCCCTTGAAATGCACGTGTAGTTCGTGCTTCCACTGCTTGTAGGACTTGATGAGTAAATCTATCATGTACGTGACGGTGAGGGGGTCATCCATCTGAATGTCAAAGTTAACCTGAAAAAAATATTAGATTGTTATGAATGATCAAATTTATCGTTTTAAATTAATTATTGAGCTATATACTCACTGAGATGGAGCGGATCACTTTGTGTTGAATCTCTGCCGGCAATTTTTTCCAAGTGGTTGCAACCATGGCGCATTCGGCACGAATAATTGCCCTCACATCGTGCGAGAACAAACTGTCAACGTTAGGATTTAACGGTCGTCGGCCGTTTTGCACACACATGACTGGAATCCGCGCTCCAGTATTGCGCACGATCCGAGAGGACTTCAACCCACTAAATGGTCCCCTCGTCGCAGTGGATGACGTCGCAGTAGATGAAGCGGAAGTGGTGACCTGACTAGAGCGGTGAGATCGACGAGCCCTCTGTGGCATAGAGGGGCTCCCAGTACTCGAGTATGGCTGAACTACATCATTGGGAGCTGACTTCATCGCCTTCCACCTTATAACTAAATTATATTTCTCAAACTAATTAATCTACATTTTGTAATTAAACTAAATTTAATTATTAAAAAAGTAACAAACTAACTAATCTACATACAAACTACCTAATAAATTTTATAATTAAAAAACGTATAAAACTAACTAAGTTTATATGAAAACTAATTTGTTTTCTAGCATAAGAAAATATCAGCAAACTAATTTCCCTAAGAACAATGATCAGGATTAAACTAATTTATTCAACACTAATAAACAAATTTTAGAACAAAAAATTAAAAACACCAGCCAAATAACATTAAAGTAGCGATTGAGTCTTAAGTCTGACCTGAAAAATTTCCCTAGGTATTACTATTCCCCTGGCCACCTGCACTTGATCCCTAAAAAAAAAAAGATAAAGCTAATGAGAAGAAAACACAGAAAACAAAAAAACAAAAAACACCCAAATAAAAAAAAACCCACCAAAACCCCACAATCGGGTGGGTTTGCTGCAGCTGGGTTCAGGTGGGGTTGCTGGTCGGGGTGGGGGTTGCTAGTGGGGATAGGAATGGCAATCGAGGGAGGCGGCAGGAAGAGGGGAAGGAGAGAGAAAGAGGAAGCCGGGGAGGGTTTTGGGGAGAGAGAAAAAGGAGGGGGTGGGTTTCGGGGAGAGAGAAAGACGAGGGGGTGAGAGATCGGGAGAGAGAGTTTTAGGCGATCGGCGACGAGGGGCAGCGAGAGCTGCAGCGACGAAGTGACGGCGGGGCTGGGGCTGGGGGGATCAGGGGGGATTGGAGTTTCTGTGGGCTGGGATGGGCGGGCCTGGGGCTTGGGCTGGGCAGGGATCAGCGGGGATGGGGGTTTCTGTGGGCTGGGATGGGCGGCCTGAGGCTGGGGCTGGGCGGGGCTGGGGCTGGGAGAGAAGATCAGAGAGATGAGAGAAAACAGAAAGAAGGAAAGACAAGAAGAAGAAAAAGAAAATAAAGCATTTTAAAAATTTCGAGAACCTTAGGCGACGAAAAATTTTCGTCGCCCAAAACATTCTTGGGCGACGAACTAAGAATCTCCTTGCCCAAACATTAAAATATATGGCGGGCTTAATGCCGCCCAATTTTTCAACTTTTAGGCGACGAAGAAGAAATTCCGTCGCCCAAAAGATTCTTGGGCGACGACTTTCCCACTTCGTCGCCTAAAAGCTGTCCGAATAATTGATTTTACATAACTAAATATATTGTTAATTTTACATAATCAATTATGTTGTTAATTTTATTAATTTTAACGATCCGAACCGTTCATTTATTCCTCACTAAAAGATCATCCCTACAAAAAATCGGTCAAATCAGAATTCATCTAGCCGTTCGATTATCATTATTAAAATCATGATCGTTCATAAGTTCGATCTCCAATACTTAACTTCTAAAACTTTGATAGAGCTAATTTTTTGCCTAAATGATCTTTGAGTGGGAAACTAATAAATGAATGGTTCGGATCGTTGAAAAAACGATCAATATATGAGATTATATATATAAATGAACGGTTTATATATTTGAAGAATAAAATTTCATTAACTCTTTCATCGAAATCTTGTCATTTCAATAATTATGAAGACCACAACGTGATTACAACGATCAGAGCCATTCATCATCTATATTCATACCCAATGATCATCCGTGCAAAAAATCAGTCCAATTGGAGTTCATCTACCCGTTCGATTATTATTATAAGAACCACGATCGTTCATACACCCAAAACGCCAAACCTAACTTCTACATCTCCGATTGAGATAATTTTTTGCATGGATGATCTTTGAGTAGGGCACTAAGAAATGATCGGTTCGGATCGTTCAAACCACAATAGAAAAGTGAGCTTCTACATACATATACTTGAAGAGTATAATTCTATTAGTTTTTTTGTTAAAACTTTGTCGATTCAACAATTGTGAAGACTACAATGTGATTTCAACGATCTGAGCCGTTCATTTTATTCGTTTATACTTAAAGATCATGTCTGTTCAAAATCAGTCAAATCGGAATTCATCCACTCGTTCGATTAGTATTAGAAAATTTACAATCGTTCATAAGTTCGAGCACTGTTACCTAACTTTTACACATCTCCGATTTAGTTAATTTTTTGCAGGGATGATCTTAAAGTGGTGAACTAAAAAATGAACAGTTCCGATCATTGGAAATACGATCGCTTCTTAAACGATTACATACATAAAATTGTACACAAAAAGGGCAATGAGATTTTGGGCCACGAACTGAAAATTTCGTCACCTAAGATCACTTTGGGCGACGCATACTAATATTTCTCACCTCAAGTAACCTAGAGCGACGAACCATTTCCTCGCCCAAAGTCATTTTAGGCGAGGAATATTAAATTTCGTCGCTCATGGTTATCTTAAGCGACAAACATCTTCGTTGCCCAAAGTCTCTTTGAGAGATGAAATTTTACATTTCTCGCCTAAAGTAACTTTGAGCGAGGAAATGGTTCGTCGCCCAAATCTTTATTAGTAGGCAATGATCGTTCATGCGTTTGAACTCCGATACTTAACTTTTACATCTCTAATTAAGCTAATTTTTTGCATAGATGATCTTTGACTGGGAAACTAATAAATGAACGATTCAGATCATTAAAAACACGATCTTTATTTGAGATTTTATATATAAAAGAACGGTTTATATATTTGAAGAATAAAATTCTATTAACTCTTTCATTGAAACATTGTCGTTTCAATAATTATCAAGAGCACAATGAGATTACAACGATCAGAGCTGCTCATCATCTATGTTGATACTCAAAGATCATCCCTGCAAAAAATTGGTCAAATCAGAGTTCATATACCCGTTCAATTATTATTCTAAAAATCATGATCGTTTATACACCCTAAACGCCAAACCTAACTTCTACATCTCCGATTGAGATAATTTATTGCATGGACAATCTTTAAGTGGGGCACTAAGACATGATCGGTTCTGATCGTTAAAAACACAATAGAAAAGTGAGCTTCTACATACAAGTACACTTGAAGAGTATAATTATATTAGCTTTTTCGTTGAAACTTTGTCGATTTAACAATTGTGAAAACTACAATGTGATTTCAACAATCGGAGCCGTTCATTTTATTCGTTTATACTAAAAGATCATCCCTGCAAAAAATCGGCCAAATCGGAATTCATCTACTCGATCAATTAGTATTAGAAAATTCACGATCGTTCATAAATTCAAGCACTGTTACGTAACTTTTACATCTTCGATTGAGCTAATTTTTTGCAATGATGATTATTAAGTGAGGAATTAAAAATTGAACGGTTTGGATTAATGGAAACACGATCGCATTATATGAACATAACCTACATAAAATTGTACAAAAAAAAAAAAAGCAATGAGACTTTGGGCGAGGAATATGCATGTTCCTCGCCCATACATTGGGCAACGAATAGGTAAGTTCCTCGCCCAAAGTGACTTTGGGCAACGAATAGAAACCTTCCTCGCCTAAAATCACCTTGGGCGACGAAATAGTTCGTCGCTCAAAGTCATTTTAGGCGAGGAAGGTTTCTTTTCGTCGCCCAAAGTCACTTTGGGCGAGGAACTTACCTATTCGTCGCCCAACGTATGGATCTACTATCGTTTTGGTGCGTGATTTGAGGCGACAAAATATTGTTGTCGCCCAAAGTACCTTTAGGCGAGGAAAATTATATTCGTCGCCCAAAGTTATGTTCGTCGCCCAAACCTGGATGGGATTAGGCGACAAATTTTCTGATTCATCGCCCAAAGTTGCTTTGGGCAACGAATTTTGGTTCGTCTCCCAAAGTTTTGTCACCCAAATATATTTTTCTTGTAGTGTATAAACACGAATAATCCCAAAATCACAAACAAACCCTAAATCCTAAGAAGATGGAGAGGAAAAAGGGGTGGCTCTGATACCGTATATGCCAAAACAATGTTTTTGGGAATGATTTATGATTAGGTTAACTATGACCACAAAAGTGGTATTTATACAGAGTCTCTACCGTAATTACAAGATAAACATATAATTACAATAATTACAAAATAACCCTATGAAATCTCTATTAATTACATAGTTGACTCAGACCAACAGATACTATATGAAAGAGGAAATATCTGTCCAAAACCCCACTTGCCCAAAGTTAGAAGTTGTGTTTATCTTTTCTTTCTTTTTCTTCCTTGGCACACTCAGACTAGCAATCGTTATTAGGCCTTCCACAGTGGTGAGCTTGAGAGTAAGAGTGAGAGTGCCCTGAAGCTCTAATTTTGCTTACAGTGGGCCGGAGTAATGAGAGTGAGGGTGAGTGAGGGTGAGGAGAGGATCCGGCTGAGAGTGAGAGTGTGTGAGTTTTTTATCACAGTGGGCCCCACCGAATTTGAAAAGACAAAAAAGGGCAGAGAGAAGAATTAAAAAGCTTCAGCACAGTCCGAAATTTTCGAAGAAGGCAGGGGCAATTTGGTACTTGCGGAGGGAGAGAAAACAGTGGCCGACAAGCTACTGTTCACCGCAGAAGCACCGAAATGGAAAAGACGAAAAAGGGCTTCAACAAAAATTAAAAAGCTTCAGCACAGTCCGGAATTTTCGAAGAAGGCAGGGGCAATTTGGTACTTCGGAGGGAGGGAATAAAGTGGCAGACAAGCCACTGTTCACCGCAGCAGCTGTCTGCCACTCGCCGGGACGCGCGCCTGGTGCTCACGATCGTCCGCCCGTTGCTGATCAACGGTCCACAATTAACGCATGTTTCAATTTAAAAAATAAAAAATAAAATGTACTGCAGCCACACGTGGCAGCGTTTGGAGGCTCCGATTAATGTAGCCGTTGGAGATCAACGGCTACAATTAATTGACCGTTATAATGCAATTAAAAATACAAAAAAAATTCGAAAAAATATTTAAAAATTCTGAAAAATTTATAACGGCTATTTCATCATTTTTCCTATAAATTGAGCATTCACACTTCATTTTTTCACACATCTATCTATCCAATTCATTCATTTTATCAATCTATTCAAATCACCTCACTTTTCCTAGAAAATTCTCTTTTTCCAATCATGGAAAATGCAAAGAGAAAGAATTGGTCCAATGAAGAAGAGGTAGCGCTTGTAGAAGCTTGGATGGAAAATTCGGAAGATTGTGAAATCGGATCCAATCAAAGAAACATGGAATTTTGGAATAAAGTGTACGATCAATTTATTCGGAAATCTCCTCTCGCCGTGAGGAATGGGCGACAAATTAGGGCGGTCATGGCTCACTTCAAGAAAATAGGGCAAGCCACCTCGAAATATCATAAAGCCCGCCAGAGGATGGAAAGCCAATGATCTGGGCTGTATTATGAAGACATGCATAAATTTTCACAACATGATCATTGAGGACGAGCGTCCAGAGAACGAGGACGATGAATCGGACGATGACATTGACCACGTTCAGGAAAGAATCTCCCGGGCTGTGGCACGGTATGACACTGGACCATATGATGGAGGCCAAAGTTATCAGCCAATTCTTTTAGAGCAACGGCTTTCTCGGGTTAGGTTGATACGGTCAACAACACTCCACCAGCAACTGAAGAATGATTTGGTCCAGCACCTTTGGACGCGAGAAGGAAGTCGTGGCCAAGCACGACGCCGACGCCGGCGATGAACGCCGAAATGTTGAAGATGTCTCCAATACCATTGTGTGTTTGTGTTTGTGGCTGTCGTTTTGTGTTTGTTTGTGTTTGTTTGTGATTGTTTTTTGTTTTATTTGTTTATGTTTATTTATGTTTGTCTTAAATTTTCTTGTTTTATGTTGGTGAAATGAAATAAAGGTATTGGTGGAGACAAAATATAGAATTTATATTTTAGGTAAAAAAATTATAAATTCAAATATAGTCAATATTGACCTTATATTAAAAATCTCTTTAAAATAAAACTAATGGTATAATTTTTATAAATATTTAAACTATAAATTATAACTTAACTATAACTTAATCTAACTTAGGCTTAATTTAATTATATACAATTACATTACTCTCAGCTCTTACTCACAGCACCACTGTAGGTTCAGCACATATCACTCTCACTCTCAGGACAAAAAATCACTTTTCAGGCTATGTCTTACTCTCACTCTCACTCTCACCACTTTGGATGGCCTTATGTCCCAACAAAACCGAGTGGAACCAAAAATTTGTCTTACTCAAGGAATCTTCATTATTATATCACAGCAGAAGAAAAATTATCATTATTATATCACAGCGGAAGAAAACAATATATTAGAGTAGTTATGAAAGTCAAACACACATCAATTGTAAACCAAAACACACACGTACACAGTACTTTTTATTAATTAATTTGCTGATCTGTATTAGAATTAATATTTTGAAATTAGTAGTTATGATTTTGTATCATTCTAATTAAATATTAGTGTTGTTAGGAATTTTAAATTTGTATCACAAATTATATGTCAGTATTTCATTAGTTCATACATAACTCAATGGATCATGTATTTGATAATAAGCATAACACTAACAACTAAAATAACGTACACATCATTTAAGATTTAAATTTAAGATACAAATTTAAAATCTCTAATATCAATTTTTACACACACACACACATATATATATATATACCCATCACATCATCCACAAGAGCCTCATATTACATGCCGATCAATTTGAGTTAGTTAATTTAAGGGTGTAAATACACGTATAATTGGGTTGATGTACGGGCATTGTTGTGTTCTTATTATTTATATATGAATAATAATCATTAAGGTGAGCTAGCATTAAGAAAATGCCACCAACCCAATTTAATAAGTTAGCATGGAAATGGCCGATTTTATTATAGGATAGTAACAAAAAATTTGTCATTAGGCCATATATAGTGTTCAATATGAGTCTCAACCGTATAAAGATTTTTTTAAAACTTATTCACAATTTCAGTTGAATTTGTTTTGGTTCACAATATGCATTAAATCTTTATTGGATGTAAATTATTTTCAAATTATTAAATAAATATAACAATTATACCCAATTTTTTACATGAAATCACTTTGACCAGAAAATAAAAAGGAAAAACTTTCTTACATTACAAAACAACTACTGGGCTCCGTGTGCTCACAGTACACCAGATGACACTGCTGCACATGGCATGGCATGTAAGGTGGATTCGGGTGCAAGGCAACTTGTCTACCATTCGGAACTTGAATAATTTCCATTCCGAATCCAGGCTCCATCAGACTTACCGGTGGTGGCGGCGGTGGTGGTGAGGATGGTGGTTTTTTGGGACTTACCGGTGGTGGCGGCGGTGGTGGTGAGGGTGGTGGTATTTTGGGACTTACCGCTGCTGGTGGCGGTGGTGGTGAGGATCGTGGTATTTTGGTTGGCTTCTTTGAACTCACGACAACTGTATACATAAGAGTTCCAGTCGAACTAATGGTAATGGTAATGCTCAATCCAAGCAGGATCCGAAAGCGCAGGGTTTGTGTTTTTTCATTGTCCCGACAAGCTGGTTGGCACTGAGCTTGCTTATGGTGGCCAAAGGTTGCTCCTGTTGTTGTACTTAGAGTTAGAGTCCCCTTGGACTCGAGATTGGGTGTTCGCAACTCATGCATAGTCGGAACTCCATCCAAGACGGCAGAACCCACCTGCCACACCTGCAATTAATGGCGGATCGACCCTGAAATTTAGTTTCATATGTTGTTGTCCATGCTATGATACTAGCTAGATTTAAGCAATTAAATCCGGTTTTGTTATCACTTGGTGTAATTTAAAACAAAATCTTGCGAGGACAATATCAAATTAATGAATAAAGAATGGTTTTCGAAGAGAAAATGTACAAGCAAAAAATTTAAAATTAGAGTTTGAAAAGCCAAAACTCTTTTCAATTTTATAATATATCCTCTAAGAATGAAGAAATTATTAAGTGTGATATCACGTGACATAACAATATAGTATTACCAATTCACTTAAATTATAACACGTGTATAATAATTAATTTTAGTCAATTAAACGGAATCCCTTCACATAAATTTTTTTCTAATAAAAATATAGGTTATAATTTTTTTTTTTGACTAGTTGTCAACTCATCAAATTCCCATATTAAGATTTAATGAGTAATAAGTCTTATTAAAAAAATTGTAATTATAGACTTCCTAAACTACCCTTATACATAGCTGACGTTTTATAATTAGTAATAAATAACACATTTTTCTGCTTTTGTTTTAATTTGAATTTATTGCTAGTATCCATTTCAAATAAAAAAATTTAAACTTAGTGGAAACTCTTGAGTCTAGGATTCTCCCTCTCTCTATGCGGACAAGGTTTATAATTGCTAATCCAAGACAGTAGATCGAATCTTGTCATCTCGGCCTTCATCCCCTCCCTTCATTCCCTCAGCCATTCTTTCATGCCTGACTAGCTAGTCTTCTTCTCCTACTTCAAAGTTCGAGCAGCAATCTCTAGTTGTCCAAAATATTAGTCCCAAGGTTTGTACTTTTTTCTTTGTTGGGTTTGTGTGCATTTTGTTTCTTATTGCATTTTTTTAATATATTGATGTTTAGCAATCTCTAGCTATTGCATTTTTTCAAAGCTCAAAAATGTTTAGTGTACCTGCTTTTTTTTTTTTTTTTGTGTTCATATAATGAACATACAATGGTTTTATGTGTTTAAATAGGTTTTATGTGTTTGTATAATGTACCTACACCGATTTTATGTATCTACATAGTTTTTTATGTTTTATATAACGTACCTACCTATGATACTTTTTCTTTGTTTGTATGCACTTACTGTATCTTATTTATATATTTAATAAATTTTTTTACCTTTCTGTACATATGGCTTGTTTTTAAGTGTTATCTATGGTGAGTTTCTTTTTTATATTTTTGTTTTTGGAAATGTATTTATTTACTTATATATAGATTTTCTTTTTTCTTGTATACATCATTATATTCATTTTTTTCATTATTTTGTTACTTTGAAATTAATTGGGATGATATTTTTTGTCAAATTTGAAAGACTGTATTGAATTAAACATGATTAGATTGAATGCCTTCAATTATCGGAGTCAACCTAATCCCTTACATTTAGGAATTAAATTTAATTTACCTCTTAATAAATATGAGAGCACACTTTCACGGGCTGCATGTGTTATAATTGTACATGCGTGTTAAAATTTAAGTGGATATATTAGTAACAGCACGTGATCATATTATGTAGTGTTATGGTCACGTACAATAATTTTTCTTAAGGATGAATATTTCCTTAGGAGAAGATCAAACAAAGTGCACTCACATTATCATCTATTATTCAACCTGCTCAAATTAAACATACTACGTAATAAAGAAATTTTAGTATATATACCAAGGCAGCGAATCTTACCAGGTTCACAACTTGTATTTCTACAGACAACTTCACCGTGGCAAATAGTATTATGAATCCGTCCACCGACATTTCAGCACTCATATCCCAAACATCGAATTCTAGCTTTGACTCCACAGTGCAATTGTAAGAGTTGATGTTAAAGGTCTTGACCATCATGGAACCGTCAGGTGTCTTGAAGGCCACCAATGCCTGAGCCCCAACCATGCCGGTGGCGGTGGGGTTGATGGCCCACGCAATCCAGCCGTCGGGTCTAGTCGGGGAAGCGATGAAGGCGATGGAGAGGGAGGATCCTCCGGAGTTGGAGGGGCAGTATGCCCAGTGGAGGTAGGAGCTGAGGGTGGGGAGGTCGGCACAAATGGTGTAAAGGTTTCTGTTGGTAAAAATTTGCGAGGTGCATGAGGAAGAATTTGCCGGAGATGCAGAGAGTAGAAGCACAAACCACATCAATCCAACGATGAACATCCTCGTCGTCATCGGAGAGGATGAGTTTCTTTCTTTTGAGTGAAAGAAGAAGCTAGTTCATTTGAAAGGAGTTTCATGGGCCTAGATTCTTATTTAGAACATGCATGTAGCTTTTCAAGTCAACGAAAAACGACAAACCACCCAGTGGAACCAAATGCACGTTTATATATATATATAATGAAAATAAAACTACGTTATAACACAACCCAAGGAAAATAAAATTAACTAAACAATATTTATATTATTATAAATAAATACGTTAGAAAACTCAGTTATCCATCTAAAATTGGTGAATGAAAGTCAAACACACATAAACTGTAAGGCAATTGAATATAAACAATATTAGATACCTTAACTAACTTGTAACTTGCAAGTGGGGTTTAGATTTAGGGTTTTTTTTTTTTTTTTT
>QANW01009228.1:223088-290041 GCA_003254865.1 Dryas drummondii | reverse complement strand
AAAAAAAAAAAAAAAGTAGGTACACTAGAGATTTTTGAGCTTTGAAAAAATGCAATAGCTAGAGATTGCTAAACATCAATATATTAAAAAAATGCAATAAGAAACAAAATGCACACAAACCCAACAAAGAAAAAAGTACAAACCTTGGGACTAATATTTTGGACAACTAGAGATTGTTGATCGAGCTTTGAAGTAGGAGAAGAAGACTAATCAGGCATCAAAGAATGGCTGAGGGAAGGATGAAGGGAGGGGATGAAGGCCGGGATGACAAGATTCTTCTACTGTCTTGGATTAGCAATTATAAACCTTGTCCGCATAGAGAGAGGGAGAATCCTCTACTCAAGAGTTTCCACTAATTTTAAATTTTTTTTATTTGAAATGGATATACTAGCAATAAATTCAAATTAAAACAAAAGCAGAAAAAAGTGTTATATATTACTAATTATATAACGTCAACTATGTGTAAGGGTAGTTTAGGAAGTCTATAATTACAATTTTTTAATAAGACTTACTCATTAAATCTTAATATGGGAATTTGATGAGTTGGCAACTAGTCAAAGCGGTAAATCCAAAAAAAAAAATATAACCTATATATATATTTTTAGAAAAAAGTTTATGTGGAGGGGTTCGTCTAATTGACTAAAATTAATTATTATACACTTGTTATAATTTAAGTGAATTGGTAACACGAGTTATGTCACGTGGTGTTATAATCACACTTAATAATTTCTCCATTCTTAGAGGATATATAATAAAACTGAAAAGAGTTTTGGCTTTTCAAACTCTAATTTTAAATTTTTTGCTTGTACATTTTCTCTTCGAAAACCATTATTTATTCATTAATTTGATATTGTCCTCGAAAGATTTTGTCTTTAAATTACACCCAGTGATAACAAAACCGGATTTAATTAGCTAGATCATAGCATGGACAACAACATATGAAACTAAATTTCAGGGTCGATCCCCCATTAATTGCAGGTGTGGCAGGTGGGTTCTGCCGTCTTGGATGGAGTTCCGACTATGCATGAGTTGGGAACACCCAATCTCGAGTCCAAGGGGACTCTAACTCTAAGTACAACAACAGGAGCAACCTTTGGCCACCAGTGCGGGACAATAAAAAAACACAAACCATGCGCTTTCGGATCCTGCTTGGATTGAGCATTATCATTACCATTACTTCGAGTGTAACTACTCTTACAGTTGTCGTGCGTTCAAAGAAGCCACCCAATTCAAAAACCACACACGACCACCCTCACCATCACAGCCACAATCACCATCATTCGAGTTGGAGGCTAAAGTCGAATCGAGAACTGAGAGTCCAGATCGGAGTTGTTTTGAGTGCATGGAGGCCTGTACAAGTTGGTTGGGATAGTAAGAAAGTTTTTCCTTTTTATTTTCTGGTCAAAGTGATTTCATGTAAAAACTTGGGTATAATTGTTATATTTATTTAATAATTAGAAAATAATTTACATCCAATAAAGATTTAATTCATATTGTGAACCAAAACAAATTCAAATGAAATTGTGAATAAGTTTAAAAAGAAATCTTTATACGGTTGAGACTCATATTGAACACTATATATGGCCTTAATTATGACAAATTTACCTTGCTACTATCTTATAATAAACAGTAATGCTACACTTATCATATTATTATAAAATCGGCCATTTCCATGCTAACTAATTAAGTTGGGTTGGTGGCATTTTCTTAATGCTAGCTCACCTTAATGATTATTATTCATATATAATAATAAGAACACAACAATGCCCATACATCAACCCAAATATACGTGTATCTACACTCTTAAATTAACTAACTCAAATTGATCGGCATGTAATATGAGGCTCTTGTGGATGATGTGATGGGTATATATATATATATATGTGTGTGTAAAATTTGATGCTAGAGATTTTAAATTTGTATCTTAAATTTCGATTTCAAATAATGTGTACGTTATTGTAGTTGTCAGTGTTATACTTATTGTCAAATATATGATCCGTTCAGTCATATATGAACTAATGAAATACTGACATATAATTTGTGATATAAATTTAAAATTCCTAACAATACTAATATTTAGTTAAAATGATAAAAAATCATAACTACTGAATCTCAAAATATTAATTCTAATACAGATCAGCAAATTAATTAATAAAGTACTGTGTACGTGTGTGTTTTGTTTGTTTTGGTTTACAATTGATGTGTGTTTGACTTTCATAACTACTCTCATGCATTGTTTTCTTCTGCAGTGATATAATAATGAAGATTCCTTAAGTAAGACAAATTTTTGGTTCCACTCGGTTTTGTTGGGACATAATAACAATTGCTAGTCTGAGGGTGCTAATTAAGGAAGAAAAAGAAAGAAAAGATGAACACAATTTCTAACTTGCAAGTGGGGTTTTGGACATATATTTCCTCTTTCATATGTATCCGTTGGTGTGAGTCAACAATGTAATTAATCAAGATTTTATAGGGTTATTTTGTAATTATTGTAATTATATGTTTATCTTGTAATTACGGTAGGGACCCTATATAAATACCACTTTTGTGGTCATAGTTAACCTAATCATAAATCATTCCCAAAAACATTGTTTTGGCATATATGGTATCAGAGCCATGCACCCTCTTTCCTCTCCATCTTATGAGGATTTAGGGTTGTTTGTGATTTTGGGATTATTCGTGATTCATACCTGGGTACTTTGGTTATTGATTTTGTCCATAAAAAATCATATACTACCTACGTGTTCCTTAGATCTTTGTTACTTCGTCGTGCATGTTAGGGATTAGAGTTTTTTTTTTTTTTTTCTTTCCTTCCGCTGCAACATCATCGATCGATCAATTGATCATATCGAGCGATCGGTACTGAGGTACGTTCTGCGTTATATCCTCCATGGTTTATGTTTTTCTCTCTGTTTCTTCGTCTCTAGTTTCATATGGCTAACGATTCAAGTTACTCTGATTCTTCTAAACCTAACCAAGACAAAAGCAAGGATGTGGTTGATTCATCATTAATTATTCCCTTATGTGAATCTACATGAGATGTTGCCCTTGATTACTCTTGAAAAACTACTTGACGGCACCAACTACGTTGAATGAGCTCTTAATGCTCAAAATAAGATTCGAGGTAGGAAGCACTGGGGTTTTATTACAGGATCCAAGGCAATGCCAAAAGATGTGGAGTCTGCATAATATGAGGCTCTGGAGGATGAAAATTGTATGGTGAAGTCTTGTCTCCTTGATGCCATGACAAAAGATGTTTGATCCATATTCCTTCGCTTGGCTACTGCGAAAGACATATGGGATGCATTGAAACAAACGTATTATGTTAGTCAAGATGCATCAAAGGCCTACCAATTACTCCATAGTCAGGTAATTTATGTTCGACAAAATAGAGGCTCAATTGTTACTTATTTTGGAAAACTTCAAAAATTGTGACAGGATATTGATGCAATAGATCCGTGTATTATGGAGTGTACGTACTCGTGATATATACCGATACACTACCATCGTGAACTCTCATCGGCTGTATGTATTCCTAGCTAGTCTAGATTCTCATTTAGATGGTGTTCGATCACAAATTCTTGCTATGTCTCCTCTTCCAAATTTGCAGGAAGCCTATGTCATGATGTGTCAAGAGGCGAATAGGCAAGATGCTATACTTGGAGCATCTTAGACTGATGGGGCTGTGATGTTTAGCAGACAATCCTCTAATCGATTTGATTCAAGGAAGCCTGGAATTCATAAGTGTACTCATTGTAAGGGTGAGAATCACGTGGCTGAAACATGTTTCAAATTGCATGGGTATCCGGAATGGCACCCTCGAGGCAAGAAGGTGTCTTTGACTACTTCAGACTCTAAGGTGGAGGAACCGGTTCCCAGAGATCATTATGTCACTGCTTCCGGCTTCGTTGTCAATTCAGGTACTTTATCATAAGACAGTTCAGGGGTAATACCACCTTCATCAGTAATCACAAACTGGAAAAGGCATGTAAAACCCATCTATATAACCAATAAGATCATATCCCTCTAACATGGATTGAAGTTGAAAATTCCATGTGTTCAATTTTGTATCATCCAAACAGACAGTTACTAGCACTACAACAAATTTAGGCTCTAGTGATGAAACAATTTGGTCACTAAAAGTCTTTTTTTCATCACTAAAGCCATTTAGTGACGAAAAAATGTTCGTCACTAGGTCGTCACTAGAACCAAGTGACTAAAGCCTATTAGTGATGAACAAAAAATGTTCATCACTAAAACCTATACTTTTAGTGACCAAAGTCTTTCCTCACTAAAAGAAATTGATTTAATGATGAATTATTTCATCCCTAAAAGACCAAAATTTTGGTCACTAAAACCCTCTGTTTCATCACTATAGATGATGGTTTAGTGATGAACATGGTCTATTCATCACTAAAATATGGAGTTAATTACACTTACACTCCCTGAGGTTTATCATCTTTTCACATACACCCATTGAGGTTTCAACAATTACACATACACCCCGTGAGGTTTTAAAATTGCATATAACCCCCTATAGTGAGACGAAAAATAATGAAAAATTATAAAAAAGACATGCTAAGAGGTTAAATGGCCTAATAAGGTGTAAAGTCCAACCTCAATACAAATATTTTCTTTTTTGTTTATTTATTTTTTTCTCTTGTAGGGGGTTATATGTAATAATTTTGAAACTTTAGGAGATGTATGTGTAATTTTTAAAACCCCAAGAGGTGTATGTAAAAAGACAACAAACCTCAGGGGGTGTAAGTGTAATTAACTCCTAAAACATGATAGTTGGATATGGTTGTTACATGAAATAATGACCAAAATCTTCGTCACTAAAACCTACCATTTCGTCACTATAACTGATGGTTAATTTTAGTTGTGCATTTTTCTTCATGCAATTATTGATAACTGTTATTACTCATAGAAATATAAGTAACACATTTCATTGCAAATATATGGATTACTTAGCTTATCCATCAACATAAAAATAACTTGTACATCTCTCTCATAATATCCAAATGTAAATTTATCCATAATAATGAAATTACAAAAAAACCTACACTTAAGTGCATACACTCTATACTTGATTGAATTTCCGAGAGTGATGTAGGCTTGAGTCTTTGGCAGTTCAATCAATGATCTGAAAAAGGGCAAAAAAGAAATGAGTACTTTAATTTATTGAAAGCATACTGGAAGCATATATTTGTCTTATCATATTATGTTGCATTCAAGTAGTGCTTATATAACAAACTATATAAATTACTTTTAACAAAACACACATTCACATTCACATTCCTATTTAGAAATTTTTTTTTTTGGAGTAATGACTCCTCTTTGTTTTATAAAACTATTATTTTGTTTGTGAGGGGTTTGAGAACCTAAGTTCTCACACCTTGTTTGTCCACTTGAACTAAATATTTTCTTAATTTGTTTAAGAGAATGAATTAAATTTTATAAAGGCTTATTATTTGGTTTATCCCATGAAAGTAATTCAAATTCTCACATTACCCCCTGATGTTTTTTTCGTCTCACTTTACCTCCTGAAACTAATTTTCATGTATTACTTTACCGCTGTCCTATTTTTACAAATTTTAGAAATTAATTAAAAATAACTCTGGACTCAGAAAATATACGAAAAATTTCTACGGACTCGTCTTGACTAGTACTAATTTACTATAGGGTCAAATTACCAATTTTTTTCTCTGACTATATCAAAATTTTAAGACTTAACACTTTGACCCCACAAATTTTTTAGAAACACTCGAAGGAAAAATTTATAATTTGACCCCATAATAAATTAGTACTAGTCAAGACGAGTCTGTAAAAATTTTTTGTGTATTTTTTTGATTTCGGAGCTATTTTTAATTAGTTTTCAAAATTTGTAAAAATAAGAAAATAGTAAATATGGGGTAAAATGATACACAAAAATTAATTTTAGGGGATAAAGTAAGACGAAAAAAACATCAGGACTAATGTGAGAATTCTAATTACTTTCAGGGGGTAAACCAAATAATAAGCCTTTTATAAATATAAAACAAAAGGCATAACACAGTATTGTAGCTATTACATGATTTCAATGATATGAGTTGCGTTTGGAGTGGGGAAAATTTATGACCCAAGCCGAAACCTATTCACAAACGGATTGGGCGAGGCCGTCCTGCTACATTGAACTTGGAAGGCCCATAGTCTTGAAAATAGGATGAGATTGGGCAGCCCATACATGCCTAGACTACCAAAAAAAAAATGGAAGGATACGATTGTACATGTTAATGTGAGAAAAAATATTTAAAAAATAAAATGTAACAAACTTATAATGTACGAAACCTACCAAAAAGTTTTCCTACAAAATAAGTTGCGCCTTGATTGTTGGTTTTAGATTGTGCCCTACCTTTTACAATCCCATCATTTTGGTTCATAATTAATGCTGTTGACTTTCTTAATCTTTAAATTGATCTTGACCACTAATTCCACGTCTTGGTATACTGTAGTTGAAAAAGTGGTCCAATTAAAAAGCAAATTACGTTTAGTAAGAGTACAAAGCTAACAACTATATATCAACCAAAATGATTCGAAACTGTACAGAAAAATAAAATAAAATAATGGTCCATATTTAAAACGCGAGAATTTCACTCTTGGAGTCGGATCTAGAATTTTTATTAGTATTGAGAGAGAGAGAGGAATAGGATCCACTTATTTGAATTTTTTAGTGTTTATATTTAAAATGATATCGTTTTAAGTTTCATTTTAGTATTTTACTTAATTTTAATTAAGTTTAGCATTTATAGAAGTCAATGAGCTACTAATATTAATTAACACCGAAAAAGATCGGTACGTCGAAGACCTCCGGATACACGAGGTAGTAATATTAATTAACACCGAAAAGATCGGTACGTAGAAGACCTCCGGATACACTCAATGATTTCCTTCCTTCTTAATTAATGTTGCTCTTTTAGAAATCCCATAAAGAAACCCCATTCCATCTCTCTCTCCCTCTTATTTTGGTTCGTTCTGGGTTCTTTGAACTGAAGGCATGGAGGTCCAGAAGAGCAACACAGAGCATGTGGTAGTCACCATAGACGAACCAAACTCTAAACTCAAACAGTCACCCCAATCAGACCCTAACAATCCAATCCCACATCCCCCATCAAGAACCAAAACTCTTAAACGCCTAAACTTCTCCAAGCCCCGGTCACGGTTCGAGGAGATTAAGTACCCTTTGCCATCACCAAGAACCATCCCTGAATCCGAAGAACTCCAACCCTTAAACCCTTACGAAGACAACTCGTCCACGGACGAAGACGACGATGAAGAATGGTACGAAAATGAAGACTACGACGGAGAAGACCGAGGAAAGTACCGAAAGAAAAGGAAAACAAAGATAAACAAGAGAGCTTTGATTGAATGGAGTTTGTTTCTCATAATAATGACTTGCTTGGTATGCTCCCTCACCCTAGAACACCTCAAAGCGAAAGTGAAATGGGGTTTGGAGATATGGAAATGGTGTCTAATGGTGATGGTCTTGTTTTGTGGGCGCTTAGTCTCTGGTTGGGTTGTGGGGTTTATTGTGTTTCTTATAGAGAGAAACTTCATGCTCAGAGAAAAAGTACTCTATTTTGTGTTTGGTTTGCGCAAGAGTTTCCAAAACTGTGCTTGGCTAGGCCTAGTCCTAGTTGCTTGGATGATCATGTTCCCTGACAAGCACAGTAAGGTCCTCAAAAAAGTGTTTCGTGCCTTAATAGCTGTCCTAATTGGGGCCACAATTTGGTTGTTAAAGATCTTGTTCGTTAAGGTCTTGGCCTCCTCTTTCCATGTAGCCACATTCTTTGATCGCATGAAAGAGAGTGTTTTCCACCACTACATTTTGGAAGCCCTCTCCGGTCCGCCACTCGACGAGGATGAGAGGGAAGAGCTTCCTCGACGCCGTCTTCAGGCCTCAAAATCATTGCCTGCAAGGTTGAGGGACAAGTCCCATCCTTTGGTTAGGTCAAGGTCTAAGCAAGATGGGCCGAGGAGGATTGACATGGACAAGCTAAGGAGGTTGAGCATGGGGGGGAGGGCCACCGCGTGGAGTGTGAAGAGGCTCGTCAACTACGTGAGGTCTTCGGGTTTGTCGACCATTTCGAGAACCATTGATGATTTCGGGAATGCAGAGTCGGAGATTACAAGTGAATGGGAGGCAAGAAACACTGCCCAAAAGATTTTCAAGAATGTTGCCAAGCCAGATGCCAAGTAAGTTTCTCACTTTCACATTTTTGTCAGTGTAATTTCATTTATTTAAACTTATGCTTAATTAAAATTTTATTTATTTCTAATGTGTAATATGTGTACTAACATTTATAACGCATAATTAAATTTGGTAATCCTAATATTATTTATACAGATACCATGCATTCTGAATAAAATTGTCATATACAATATTATTTGATCCTATATATATTGTTAATGTGTTATTTGTGTCATCAAATGGTACAAAATTTTATTTATACTAACATATATACTCATATTGTGCATCATAATTCATAAGTGGTTCTTAATTTAGGTCATCATATTGATCCAAAATAAAAAGAAAATTTAGGTGATCATTCCAATTAGTTTACCACAATAATGCTAGAGGACTACATTAATATCGATTACATGATATCTTAATGTGTTAATTAACTCTCATATAATGTGGTAGGTTAAACGTGGTCTAAAAGTATTTATCGGTTTTACATTAAGTGCATAAGACACTCATGGTTCATCATATATACAGAAGCATCGTAATGCTGGTCCCTTTCTTACTTTTGCTTTTATGAATTCTTAGCCTCAGGCCCTCAGTATTAATCACCTGATATCAACCCGGCCTCAAGACCTCATTAATTTTTTATACCTACTCCATGCATGCTTGACAGGTGGGTGCAACACAATAGTGTGATTATAAAACGCACCCAATAATGCTATTATGGCCAACAAAAAGAAAGGGGACATTTTAATATATACTTTTACTTTTAATAAGCATCCAGCTTGATATCCAGCTCTCTGCTATTGCCTAGACTAGCTTAATTTATGAGTACATGCATTACTATTTTAATAAGCATAATGATGTTAATATAAATGCTTCTTCACATATTTAATTATTTACTACAGTGTAAAATGCTCCTACAGTACGTTTTAATTACAATTTTATGCCCTTTGTAGCTAGCTAGCTAGGCCTTGATCATTATGATTAACAATGATCTCAATATAAAATTAAATAACTAAAAGGTGAAAAATACAATGATGAATATTGAAGATATTTAGGGATTTAGAGAGTACAGTCAGAGAGAGAGAGAGAGAGAGATGCTATATGGGAGTGTGTCTATATACCAGTAGTGGACACTTTCAGTAATATATATTCAATTTCTAGCTGGTGCTTCAAATTAAGTGGTGGCATAGATTGTCACAGTAGGGCATACTAGATTCTTTATTCACAACTACCAAATGGTGGGGTCATGAATTGCAGTTGCATTCAATCATTTTAGGGTATGCATTCATCACCCTGCAGATAATATACCTACATATTAGGGTCGTCCTTTTCTGTGTCCACTTACCCACATTGGGGGTGGCAGTGGCACACATGATGAAGGCATGAATCTGATGGCATAATTACTTACAAGAAGAAGAAGATATAGAAATGTCTAGAGCTGGTCCCTGCAGGCCCTTTACAGCTGTTGGCTGTGTGGTTTTTGCACACCAAGCCACCATGGTCTTGGCCTCTTGGGTTTGAGTTATATGAGGAAAGTTAAAGAAGAGAGGTGAGTTAATTAACGTCACCATCAATATTTATGCTATTAATCATCAACATCAAACATAGGTAATAATAAATTAATAGGTTAATTCATCGTGAGGTAATATTAATGAGAAGAAAAATTTCTATATAACGGATGCATACATATATTTTTTATGTCTATCTCTATTATCACGTAGTTAAAGATCTAATAATTATCGTAAATAATAATTTATGATGGACCGTGGATTGTGGACCTACAGTTTTATAGTAGAGAAAATGTGCACTCGGTACATTGTGACAAACTCTACACATATGATCTAAAATTAATTACTTCTAAGGACAAAAAAACCCTTGACATTAACCATAAATACACCTAATAACATAATTAAGTTAAAAGACAATATGTGCACGTTAAGCATGTTTGTCAACGAAAAATAGATTGTTGAGCGCTCGATAGCTACATCTGCATTTACAGTTTGAGTTGCATCTTCATTTACCGCTCAATTTTTTTCTTAATTTTCTACTTGAATCTTAATATTGTGGAATTGATTAGATTTTTTTTTTTTTTATATAGTGTGTTTTAGAAGATTATTGGTTGAAGATTTAAAATTTTTCTTTATTGAAAATACGTAATTTAGTTACAATGTTGTAACTACAAATACAGTAAATTTTATAGGTGCAGTTGCTAAGCACTCGGTGGTAATTTTTGTCCTAATATTGCAACCGGCTATCTATGTGGTTAATAAATTTACATTTTTTGTCCTAATTAAACACCCTAGCTAAGATCTAAAGATCTGTTGTAAATAATAATTACGGTGAATCTCATACCTGCACTTGTATGATTGAGAAAATCACTAAAAATGTACACTTGACACATTATGGCAGACTCTCATCTAGGATCCATCGAAAATAATAATTTATGATGGATCCCTGAACTACACTTATATGGTAAAGAGAAAATGTGCACTCGACACACTGTGGCAGACTCTCACATATAAAATCTAAGATTGATCCTGGACCTACACTAGTATGGTGGAGTTTGACACGATACTTTGGGCGTGTACAAATGCTTTTGGTGAATAACATAGTGTTTGTTTTGAGCATAAGTCTTATAAATTTGTTACGCAAATGAAAAGGAGTATTAAAAATACCTTTTTATCCTATCCACTACTGTCTCTCTTACACTACATATATATACTTACAGATATATAGAAGAGGAAGACTTACTACGGTTCTTGAAGAGTGATGAAATTCACACCATATTTCCTCTCTTTGAAGGAGCAATTGAAACTGGAAGAATTACAAAGTCTTCCTTCAGAAATTGGTTGGTAAGCTACAACATCAAAATCTTCTATCATATGATCAAACTTGCCAATCATGCATGCACCCAATAAAATTCAGGAATATTAGGATATTAGCCCTTTAAACTAATTTTTTTATAGAATTTAACACTATTAATTTTTTTTTTTTTTATAATAGCTAAAGTTTATATTCAAAATCTTATGCCATGCAGGATAAAAATAATCTATTAGTTTTCTTTTATATATAAGTTTTGCCATTATGTAATTAATATTGATTTTAGATTTTTCTCTCCGACAAATCACTAAATTATAGGGAACATTAAATTACTAGAATTATGATTATTCGTATTTAAATATAAAAGTAATAGATGTGTGAGTTTTTTTATATTAGAGATATGTGAGTTTTTTAATTTTTATTGGAGATATGTGAGTTTAATTTATGTTGTAGGAGTTTTTTTTTTGCTTTGATGTCGCAGGTGTATTAGCTATTGTATTATGTAGGTTCCTTATTAGATAATTCTAATGTAGGTTTCTTATTGAATGATTTTGATGTAGGTTCTTCATAGTATTTTTATTAATGTAGGTTCCTTATAGAATTATGATAACGTAAGTTCTTATTGAGTAATTCATGTAGGTTTTAGTTTTAGTTTTTTTTTTATACAAATGTTTGTTCCTTTGTTGTTGTAGGTTATTTATTTGTTTATGAGAATTGTATATAGGTTCATTATTTTTACCTGTTAGTGTAGGCCACTTAGTTATTGTGTAACCTTATTAATTAATACATATTAATTCTTATAAGGTTTTTTTACAAATCACTCATCCAAACTATACCCTGATTTGCAAATCACCACCTAAATAAAAAATTATAACAAATTGTCCCATGAATGAAAAAAAAAAATTTGTAATCTATCCATCTCCATCCAAATCTGTAAATTTTTCTATTACAAACGAGGGTGTTCTAGTCTTTTCAGATTAGTTTTTTATTATTAAATATATAAATAATTAAATAATTAAATAAAAAATGAAAAAACAGAAAAAATTAAACCCACCCACCACCGCCACAACACCACCACACCAGCCACCCTCCCCACCCTCTGCACCAGCCGGCCAGCCACCACCCTCCCCTCCACCCAGTCCTTCTCCCCTGCAAGCCCAGCCCCTCCTCGCCCCCATCTCTCTCCCTCGCAAGTCGCAACCCAGCCCCTCCCTCCCAGCCACAAACCAACACACATTCACAACCCAGTGCCCTCACTGCCCAGAACAAGAATTGTTGGTACACTGGGCACAACCTCATTCAAAGGAATAGCTTTGGTAGAAACAGAACCTCCAAGAACTCGCCAACCATTTTCAGCCGAGGATGTTAGGAACTGCATCATATTCTTGCAGTATCTCAACTCCATAAACTCAAGTGAGCCTGCTCTTGCTTTGCTCACAACACCACTCAGTGGGGCTGAATTCTTTACACATAACACCACCCTTGAAGCTCCAAAGAAGTAAGCAGACCTGATGATTGCCCCCAAATTCTGAGGATCTGTAACCTCATCCAAAGCTACCCAAAGAGAACCCTTATCTCGAAAAAACGAAAAGAAGAAACAAGAAATTGAAAAATTGATAGAGAGAGAAATAGACCTTCTCAGTGTAGGCAATGACGGAGGCCTCTCGAGCAAGGCCATCGGGCCCGATCTCAGGTTCCAGCGAAGGATTCAAACTCGAATTTGAAGCCATTTTCTTTCTACTGGAATTCGAATCAGAGCACTGGCTTCTGATTCAAACTCCCAAACCTTCAAAAGCCCACGCCATTTTCTGAAGCCCCTCTCCCCCCCAGCCGGGTGAATGTTTTTTTTTTTTTAAGAAAACTTTATCTGTGGGTATACTTAATAAAGTTTTGGGTATAGAAAGAAAATTTTAGGGTATGAATAGTATAACTCTTAAACATATATGATGTGGATTAAAAAGACCAAAATATCCCTTAAAATTTACTTGAAAAAACTAAAATACTCTTGTTTTTAACAGAAAAATTGACGGACTTGGATGGAGGTGGGTAGATTGCAAATTTTTTTTAATTCATGTGGCAATTTGTTATAATCTTTTATTTATGTGGTGACTTGCAAATCGGGGTATAGTCCGAGTGGGTGATTTGGAAAAAAGCCTTCTTATAAAGACAAAGTATAAAAATCAATGGATATATGAGTAGTGAAATTTTTATAATGGGTGCATTGAAGTATATTCCGTAGAAATTTCTGAAAATTTCATATTTGAAATCAAAAGAAATTCATTGGCCAAAAAAAAAATTCAAAAAAAAAAAGTCCAAACTATAAATTATGAGCATTAAAAGGAGCCTAAAAGTACCAAAGCTTTAGGAAGCAATAACAGCAGCTACCAACAATAAAGAGTCAAATAAAAAAAAAGTATGACATGGGGTTGAGGGCATAAAAGAGATTTATAATATCTGAATTTTAAAAAACGTTGACTAGGAAATATATATATGTATGTATATGGAAAGTAGGTGAGTTGAAAACTAGTCAAAGGGGTTAATACATGAAAAAAGAAATACCCAGATTTTAATGGAAGAAATATACATTTGAAGGAGATTACCCTAATTTTCTATAAAATTCATGAATGGCGGTATCCCCTCACCCTTTGAATTGTTCACTCCACCCCTTTTAAATTTTTGTTTACAATTGTATCTTATGAATTATTTTTGCTTGAATTTTATCTTATGATTAAAAATTAAAATTTAGTTCTAATGGCTACACTCTAAGATAAACAATCATATTGAAATTGAGATTAAAATGTGAAAAAAAAAAAAAGTGATAATATTGGTTGCCGACCAAAGCAATATCACTTATGATGGTTTCTAGAGCGCCGATTTATCGATACTAGTGACCAATTCACATTTTTTTCTTGAGTAATGTTATTTGGATCAAATTAAATGACCAAATAAGAGGGATCAAATAAGGTGTGAGATGTGGAGATGTGGAGATGAGGACCACCTCCCCAAGTAACACCTCACTTGGTTCCTCTCATTTGGTCACTTAATTTGGTCCAAATAGCATTACTCTTTTTTCTTTTATGAAAGTGACCAAACCAATTTTTGTTTTTTGTTTTTTTTTCTTAGTTTTACCTAAGTAGGATCGAACCCCAACCCCACCCCGGCCTAAATCTAATCCTGAATTTGTGCCTAAAAAATCTAAAACCTAGCTAGTATGAAATATATCTATTCTGCTTGCTAATCAATAAAAGGAAAAAAAACGCATTACCCCTAATTATGTATGTATTAGATTTACAGGCATTGAATAATTTACTAATTATTAATTATTAATTATAGTTGTGTGATATATGCATGGCTAGGTACATGCGTACATTGAGCGTAAAGCATTAGCTCATTCCTTGAACGATACAAAGACTGCTGTCCAACAACTTCACAAGTTGGCGAGTGCAATCGTGATTGTGATTATAACAGTGGTGAGCCTTTTGGTGATGGGTTTGGCCACAACCAAGGTCATCTTTGTGGTTACTTCTCAACTGCTGCTTGTGGGTTTCATGTTTCAAAACATGTGCAAAACTGTGTTCGAGTCCATCATTTTTGTGTTTGTCATGCACCCATTTGATGTTGGTGATCGTTGTGTCGTTGATGGTGTACAGGTCAGATATATATTAATGATTGATTTACTGTGGCTCTTGTTCATTATTGATTATTTTCAGGAAAATGACCAATTGGCCGGATTCATGTAGTCTGGTTTTTTTTTTTTTTTATTAGGTCTATATAGTTTCAGTTTTTTCAATTAGGTTATTGTCAATTTGTCATTATGTTTCATCTACATTGAACAAATCGAAAAATTAATAAAATTATTGGACGAAATGTTAGTTCTTTATACTTTAAATCGACAATTTAAAATGACTTGATGCATAAAGAACTAATATTTTCGTCTAAGAAATTGTTGGATTTTTTTAATTTATCCTTGATTAATGTATACTAAACTTAATTAACTATAGAGAACTGATTGCAAAAAAAAAAAAAAAANNAAAAAAAAAAAAAAAAAAAAAAAAAAAAAAAAAAAAAGTGAAACTATATGAATCTAATTAAAAAAGAAAAACTCAAACGCACTCCAGGGATTAAATTGGTCATTTTTCCGTTATCTTTTATGGAATTAACGTTTGATATATTTATTTTTGTGCAGATGATTGTAGAAGAGATGAACATTTTGTCAACAGTTTTTTTAAGATATGACAATGAGAAAATATATTACCCCAATTCTGTGCTTCTTACAAAGCCTATTAGCAATTTCAGAAGAAGTCCAGACATGGCAGACAGTATTGAGTTCACCATTGATGTCTCCACTCCAGTTGATGATATTTCTGCACTCAAGAAGGCTATACAATCGTAAGCAATCCATCTCATCTCCCTCCTATAATCTATTTTCAGTGTTGATATATCGACTAATTAAATTGCTTGTCTATGAAACCTTAAATCCAACATATATACTAATTAATTTGGCTACTAATAAAAGCTATTCATGTGATACCATAGTTAAAACAAAATGCTAATAGGCCGGCTAGCTTTAGCCAGTTTCGCCTTTAAGTTATCCTAGTCACTTGGGCAAAATCTATAGGATATATGGACTTTTACCAACAAAAAAACTAGAAATCTATAGGATGGACCAACATTTGAAACATGGATCTCTTGTCAATTTCAGCTCTACATTTAGAACGATTTTGCTCACTATCTTCATTTGATCTTTGGTATATAGTACTACCACTTTTTTTTTTTTTTAGTATGAACATATATTAATATTTCACTCAATGCATGTCATGTGTTATAATATTAATTATGATTAACTTTTTACAATAAATACAACCACACGTACATAATTAATATTAACTATGATTAATTATAGAGAGACTTTCATTCAGATTCTTTAATTTTACAATTTACTGACTAAAGTCTTTTGACTTTTAAAATTCTAACTAAAGTCTAATAATATTGTAATCATTTCATGTTACATAATATTAGTCCATTAATTAATTTCTATTTTATATCACTGGGCACACATTGGATAGAGTGGTGGGTTACATCATAGTTAAATGTGGTGAGCAAAACTTGTTCAGTTATTCTCCTCTACATCAAATTTTTTTGTCTCAAGGTGTATTTCGTTTGTGACAATTAGTGCTGTCTGGAATGCATATATGCAGATACATTGAGAGTAAGCCAAAGTATTGGAACCCAAAACACACAGTGTTAGTGAAGGAGATTGAGAATGTGGACAAGATGAAGATGGCCTTATGTGTTATGCACACCATGAACCATCAAAACTATGGGGAGAAGAGCACTCGAAGATCAGAGCTTGTGCTTGAATTAAAGAAGATTTTCCAAAATCTTGGCATAAAGTACCATCTTCTTCCTCAAGAGGTGCTTCTCACACAATTCAACTTAAGCAATGGGAGGCTGAGCATGCCCTCTTAATCATTAATTAGCAATATTTTGCTTAAGTGGCTTGGTAATTTTACTTGATCGACACATTTCCACCTTCTTTTTTACCCTTTATCAGTCATGATAATTAATTATTGAAATATGAATTTTGTTTGTAACGATATATAAATATATGTTCAAGAGTAATACTTCATTTCAATATACACTATTACAAAAATCGTCAAAGATGACACTGAAACCGTGTCATCTAATTCATTTCATGACACATATGAAATGAGTCATCTATGTGGTTGTCATTAAAAGTCTATAAACATGACACGCCAAAAAGTGTCATAAAAAGTCTTCGATGACACAATTTATGTGTCATTAAATCTAATAAACATGTTATTAAATCTAAAAGATAACAAATAAAAAGAGTCATTAAAACTAAAAAAAAAGTCATTTTACAGCAAAGATGACAGATAAAGCGAATCATTGAAACTTACAAATTGTCCAAAAAAAATTAAAATAACATCATTGGAATACACACTACAAAAAAGGTATTACTAGCCAAATTAAACTTATATATTAGTAACCAAAATACTATGAATAGGAATACAAAACAATTTTTTTTACTAAATAATTATTATAATTAAAGTAATTTTATAGTTGAAGAAATAAATAAACCATTACTAAAGCCTGGCTGATGGTACAATTTTAAGATAGTAGACGACATCATTTTGTTTAATGGAGCAGAGACATCAGCCTGCTTGAACATCAGCATGAGAATTGAATTCCTGCCAAAATTAAGAGAGTATTCTTATTATAAGACCTGAAGCTATTATATTATAAATCCTTCTCATAAGACTTATAATTAAACAAATAAAATATCAAATGGATTATCAAATATGTAAGAAAATCAATTGCATGTGTGCCAAAATTATGAAGCAATACATGATGTAGCATATAAGCGAGGGCTAATTAAGTACAACTAATAATTACCAATTAAAAAACTGCACTCTAGCTAGTGAAACTACATCAATAAACATACATTTGATCTAGAATATAAAACCCAAATTTTTTTTCCTTTATATTAAAGTAAGGAAACCCAAATCTAATTCATTAGATCCAGCAAAAAAATAGGTCTGTCTTGCCCTTTCTTGACATGTTTCTTTACCTACAAGGGCATATATAATACTTATTCAATGGAAATCAGAAAAACAAACAAAAAAAAGCATGTTACTTTAAGAACAATTACCATGAACAAGTTAGATTACTTTTTAAAAATGGACTATTAATAAAGCTCCATCAACCTACATGTTATGCAATTCTAATGGCCCAAAAAATAAACCATTCATCTTATATATCAATAGACACTATCTCATGACCAACTTCCACACTAGTACTCAATTCTTTTTGGCCTATATAAATTGAATTATATATGACCAATTCATTATTTAATAATATGAACTTTCAGTTTACTTGAATCTGATATTTTCACTTTTTTCTCAACAGATCTAGTTGCCTTCAGCATTGCTGTTATGACAGCTGCAACTCCATCATCCAGCCATACTCACACAATCTCAATGCAAGCCTAGTGCACATGGATAGAATATCAGAAGTACAACTTAACAGCAATAAACAAGAGTAGGGATATGTAGGCACTACAACTTAGCTGTGAAAAAGCCACTTTCAAATTAAGCAAAACCCCAATCTTCAAATCTAAAACTTGATATGCTCCAAATCAAGAACTTGAAGCTCAACTATGCAGTCACAAAGTTTAGAAGTTTTCATTGCAAAAATAAAGTGAATTGAAAACAAAACACATCTCAAATTATGCACAATTGAATCTCAAATTATGCAGTCACAAATAGATACAAATAGATATAAATATAGAGGCATCTGTACTCTAGCTTGTATGCCAAAATAGATGCCACAAACTATCATTATAGTATGAAGGAACAAACTTAATTACCTGAGGCTGAATTGCCATATATACTATGTAACAGGATTTTTGAAAACTTTCATCCAACCTATGCCCTGGATAAGTCTGAATCCATTAAACCACATGTGCACTTCCTCAAAACAAAAAATTAAATTAAATTAACCAAAACAGAAAACAAAATCCCAAACCAAATTAATAAAATCCTAGTAGAAAGAGACAGATGTTACCTTGCAAGCAAGTATAAAACTCCAAATTGAAACATACAAATTACCCAAACATTTCACAGTAAAACCCACACCAAATCAAACCAATCGAAACTACGACCAAACACAGTCTTTTAAGCCAAATCGAAATTCATCATGGACTATTATGAAAACTCAAATTCATAGACACAGAGAGAGAGACATACCGAAAGCATGTGAGAGCTCAAAAAGGGAAAGATAGCAGAGAAAGAGAAAGCTGGAATCACCTGCAACCAAAAAATAAATAAAATTTTTCAGAAACCCAAATCAACCCATTAGAAATTACTCATGCACCCAGAAATTAAACGAAAAACCTAAAAAAAAAAAAAAAAACCTATTTCCTTTTTGCGTTTGGCTGTGGGTCGTTTTGGTTCTGGGTAGGGGTCTTTGTATTTTTAGGGGGTTCTTAGGGTTTTGATTAGGGGAAGGAGATTAGGAGAAAAGGCTGAGGGAGCTACAGAGACAGTACCGCAGGAGGGAGATCTATTTGAGAATGAGATTTTAGATCTGGGTTTAGGGTTTGGGCTTTTGAAAGGGGCGGAGGATGAAATGGAGTTCAAGAGTAGAGAGATGAGATTGTGAGACTTGAGAAAGGGAGAAGCCATCGAACTGAATGAGAGATTTAAATCTAGAGAGAAGAGAAAGCGATGGAGCTAAAGTTAGAAACTTTTGGGGAAGTCTAAGAGGGAAAATGAAAATAGTTGGGAGAGAAAAAAGAAAGGGAAAGTGAGATATTTTATTTGGTACGAGAAAGTGAAATATTTTTCAAAGTGTGGAATCAATGGAAGTGCGCCCAACTGGTTTCCTAAAAAAATATGATTGAATTGGCATGAGTGTCATAAAAGTGTTTTAACGACTTATTTATAAAAATGAGTCATTATATCCAAATTATAGGTGTCATCTATTACACTTTTTAAGTAATGATATTAATGATTCAAAACTACATACGTGATTGACACAACATCAACCAACATGATTTAAAACTGTTCACCGAAAGAAAATTAATGATAGGTCAGATTTCAATCTTCGAGTTGAATCTAGAATTTTTATAAGTTTTAAGAGAGAGAAACGGGGCATAGGATCTCCTATGATTTATGATATTTTCGGTGCTTATCTCCAAAACGTTATTTTAGAGTTTAAGTGTTTAACAGCTAAACATCATTTTGGGTTTCATTTTTTTTTTTTTTTTTTTTTGGTTTTTTTTTTTTTTTTTTTTTTTTTTTGGGTTTTGAGAGTTTGATATTTAAAAAAGTTTTTTTTTTTTTTGCCAAACCAATACCAACACCAAAAAGATTGGTAGAAGATAATATAGTCAATGATTTCCTTCCTTCTTAGTGTTGTCAATCTTCTGCAAAGAAACCCCATTACATCTCTCTCATTTTGAGTTCTTTATGAGTTGAAGGCAAGGCATGGAGGTCCAAAAGAGCAAGACAAACCCAAAACTCAAACAGTCACCCCAATCAAACCCTAATAATAATCCAATCCCACAGTACGCTAAACTTCTCCAAGAAACAGTCACCATTCGAAAAGGTTAAGTACCCGCCACCAAGTACCCAAAGAAAAGGAGAACAAAGATAAACAAGCGAGCTTTGACTGAATGGAGTTTGTTCTTAATTAATAATAATGATTTGCTTGGTACGTATGCTCCCTCACCCTAGACCTCCTCAAAGTGAAAATGAAATGGGATTTGGAGATGGAAATGGTGTATAACGGTGATGGTTTTGTTTTGTGGGCGGTTAGTCTCTGGTTGGTTGTAGGCCGGGTTTCTAGTGTTTCTTAAGTCATGCTTAAGGAAAAATTACTCTTTATGCTTTAAATTGAAAAATCAAAAAATTATTAGACAAAAATGTTAGTTCTTTATGCTTTAAATCAAGGAGGTGATTTTGGCACTCCCCTTTTCTCCATTTGCACTCTTCATATTTTAATGTTTTTTAAATGTTCTATTTTTGTATTTCCAAATTTACCCTGTAAGACTTATAACTCTTAAAAGATCTTAATTCATGTATATTGGCTTCTCTCCTACATGGTATGAGCAGGATCAACGGATTCAGAATGCATCTTATTATTATTTTTCTGACACTTCCTACTTCTCTTCTCACATCTAATTAACCTTTCACCCTTCCCAAAAGGATTTAGTCGTGAATCGTGATGATGTTGTGGGGCTTCATCATTGAGAGACCTGGTCATCTCTAGCACCAATTATCTCCAACGACAATCTTGTTAATTTTCAGTTTTGTTCTGGGACAAAAGACAAGGCCAGATATATATATTTGTCCTAGAACAGCGGGAGCTAGGTGCAAAGTTCATCTCGATCTACATCCAATATCTTCTTTCATTTATGCTTGTATATTTAATCTATGTATGAGTCTAGTGGCCAAAAAAAATATATGTATGAGTCTTAGAGAGGAAAACTAGAAGAGTATTCAGAAAATAGGATGGAGAGAAGAGATAGAATAAACGACAGAGAGAGAGGATAGTAAAAACATAAGTGATGCATTATGATCCGTTGGATTGAACGAGAGAAATTAGGAATTAAAATATTGTGAGTGTTCAAAGTTTAAAGGGTTTGGAAATAAAAAATTAAAATATATAAAAAATATATTAAAGACTTAAAAGGAGTGCAAATGGAGAATATTGGAGTGCAAAAATAGTCTCCCTAAATCAACTCTTTAACATGACTTAATGCATATTGTTGGATTTTTTAATTCGTCCTTGATTGTAAGGTCAGTTCATTATAACTACTAAAGTTTAATAAAATTTTAGTTTAACTACCAAAATATAATTAGATTTTAGTTTATGTACCAGTTGACTTTTCAAAGAGCCTAAGGAATACATAAATGTATCTAGTTATCATGTTATTTACGGATCTACCCTATTAAAAGTTAGGTTTGTCTCAGTCTGAACAATACACTAATACCCAATACATAGAGAAAATGGAGTCACATACGTACATGATAGCAAGCAATGTGTTTGATGAAGCGTCCAACCCCACATGCCCAATTACAAAGAGCCACCGTTGGGAACCTTGGGGTCCTTGTCCAAGTGTATAATGTTATGTGACTGGCCAATTACTCCACCCACTTCCTTAACCTATGCAACCAATCCCACCTTCCTCTTTTACTAAATATATAATACGTATAATCTCTCTCCTTAGCCAACAATTAAAGATGAAGAGAGAGAGAAACAGAGACAAAAACAGAGAGAGATGACTATTAACTAATTACATCATGCAATTGCTGCCTCAATCCAAAATCGAAAGCACCCTCCTTCATCAATTAATCCCTTCAAACACAGATCAAGTACTTTCATGGCATGTGACCAAACCCAACTTTCAAGCCTCACGTATGCACATGTTTTTCTAATGACCAAGTTGCGAATTATGTCTGCAAATTTTATTTTGGTGTTTCATTTGTTAATTTAGTCATAATTACATTATGATTGTGTGACACACAACTGTGAATGTATGATAGTCACAATTGTGATAATCACACTATGTAGCAATAACAATTGTGACTGACATGCAGTCACCAATGTAGCTAAGTCACAGTTATACAAATGTAGATCAGTCAAAATTATATTAATATTTATACATACACTAAATAATTTTACCTATTTATTTTACTTAGGATCTCGTTTTCACTTAGTATTTAGGGTATAACTCTCGAATTTGAGCTTAGCTCAACAGCTAATCATAAAAGCATAAACTATTAACTCTAAAATTTGATTTTAAATCTTAAAATAACAACTTGAAACGTTAAGCCCTAAACTATATTAAATCATAATCTAATAAACCTGCCAAGAAACTCAATAATAAACATCTGAACTAACTTTCCAAAAATAAAATTAAAAAATGATACAGATGTTGCTCTAGTAGTATGTTGGGCAACATATGCAGTGGCCCGTTCATGAGTGTAGTTTAGTCATTGTGAACCACAATTGTATATTTCAATGAATGATATAAGAGTATTGGAACTCTTGCATGAACTTCATAAGACGTGAGTGGGCAAATTTGTCAACTAATAAAGCCTAAAGAAAGGGGCTGTTAGTTTGTGACCTAATATGAAAATCAACTCTATTAATTAGTAGTTGTTGATGCTGAAAAATGGTAAAGCAGTCAACGTCGAGCCAAACCACGTGGACTCGTTGACCTATCACTAAGTGGATGACACGTTGAAGTGGGGTAGGAACAGGTAGCTGGGTCCGACTAGTGAATGGTGGAGAAAGAATAATATCCAAATCACCCTGCGTAAGTACACAAAAGTGAGAAGGAAGGGCACCGGTGTGGTACCGGCCGAACCTCCTCCGACGCTCAAGTCAGTGTTCAGAGAATCTGAGAGCAGAGTGAATGAATAATATAATATTGATTGAATGTCCTTTTGTGACAAGAAAGTACCTCTCTTATAGTATATTGGAAGAGAGTCAACCAATCCGGTGATGACACATGTCTCTTGCAATGACTCGCACTGTAGGAGCGCCACGTGTCACCAGTTTCGTGGATCCGAATGAGTTGACACGGGTCGGAGCCTAGGAGGCTGGAGCTTAGGAGGCCGGAACCTAAGAGGTCAGGACCTAGGAGGCTGGAGCTTAGGGGGCCGGAGCCTAAGAGGTCAGGGGCTAGGAGCCTAGGAGCCTAGGAAGGGCTTAGTCTTTGGGCCTAGGAAGTCGATGCCCAGGAGCCCAGGAGATTAGGAGGGGATTATCCTTTGGGCCTAGGCCCAAACGACATGATGTTAAGTCTTATGTGACTTGTCGTTATGCCCAGATGATTAGTCATACGAACAATAATCCAACAAAAAAATGATAGAGTCTCACTGGTTTTCTAAAGATTATTGAAAATAGGTATTTAATCCTAATTTTCTATTGATTGTATTCTAAACTCAATTAACTATGACGAATTGATTAGGAAAAAAATTGAAACTATATGAATCTAATAAATAAAAAACTCAAACTATAGTGATTAAATGGGCCATTTTCTGTTATCTTTTTATGGAATTAATGAATATTACACGTCATTTAGAGTTTAAGAGCTAAACATTTTAATTTTGTTCTTTCTGTTTTAAGTTTGATAGTTATAGAAGTTTACATTGACGTAGTTGAAACAAAACCAACACCAAAAAGATCGATAGAAATCCTCCATATATTCATTATTCAATGATTTCCTTCCTTCTTAATGATGCTCTTTTGGAGCGAAACCTGATTACATCTCTCTGGTTTTAGGTCCTTTGATTTTTGAAGGCAAGGCATGGAGATCCATAAGAGAACCACAGACCATGTGGTAGTCACGATAGACGAACCAAACCCGAAACTAAATAATCACCCCAATCAGACCTTAATAATCCAATTAATTTCACAATCAACGAACAACCAAAACTCTCAAATTAGAAACTTCTCCAAGACCCGGTCATGGTTCAAAAAGTACCCGCCACCAAGAACCATTCCCGAATCCAAAGAACTCTAACCCTTAAACCTTTATGTTGACAAAAACTCGTCAACATAAAAAGATGATGATGAATAATGGTATAAAAATGAACAAGACGATGATAATGAAAACGAGGAAAGTACTGAAAGAAAAGGAAAACAAAGATAAACAAGCAAGCTTTGATTGAAGGGATCGAGTTTGTTTCTCATAATTGGGAGCTTTTTTTTCTTTTCCTTACATCTTGGGTTGTAATTTTATTGGAATCAAATTTTGATTAGACTCTTGAATTTCGAAAATAAATTTTTTATTTGATGCTATCATATAAAATATCTACAAAGTAAATTCACTATTAAAAATCCTGAAAATATATATATTATATTGAATAATTTTATAAGATCTGGACAAGGGAAATATAAGGGGTCACCCAAATTAGAATTGTTCAAGAGTAATACTTCATTTCAATATATTTAATGATTCAAAACTACTTGATTGACACAATACTGTCAACCAAAATGATAGTTGACAACTAGTCAAGGGGTTAACTACAAAAGGGATTTACAAAATGTTGAGGGCTTAAAATGAATTTACAAAATCTAAATTTTAAAAATACTAAATAGGAAAACATTAACTAAAACATTGCACACTCTGTAAATAATGGGAAACTAATAGCATATTGGTATTCTATGTGACTTGAAATTTTGAATCTGGTCTAACCTATTAAATAAGTTAATTGGTATCCAATTTATTATAAAACTTATGCAATGAATTAACTAGTGATAGGAAAGTGCGCAAGTGAGAAACTTACATGGCACCAGCTTGGCAACATTCTTGAAAATCTTTTGAGTTCCTTGCCTCCTATTCACTTGTAATCTCCTAGTCTAAAATCCTAAAATGAACAGCGATTCATGAGATCATCGACAATCTTGACGAACTCACATAGTTCACGACTCTATTCATGCTCCACATCATCGCCCTCCCTGCCATTCTCAACCTCTTAAGTTTATCCATGTCAATCATCATCCATCCACCTTATTAAGATCCATAAACACCTAAACTCCTCCAAGCCACAGTCATGGTTCGTAGAGATTAAGTATCCTTTGCTACCATGAACCATTCTTGCATTTTACGAACTCCAACCTTTAAACCCTTACAATCAAACAACAACTCATCCATATAAAAAGATGATGATGAAGAGTTGGACTTAACATCCAATGTTAAGTCCAACATTGGACTTAACATTGGATGTTAAGTCCAATGTTGGACTACTTTCAAAGTAGAGTTTAGAAATTGGTCAACTTTAACATGCTAGTGGTGGCATACTTAGCAACAAAAAGAAACTATATGTTCTTAATTAGCTCTCAATATACTCAATAATTGAGTGAAGCATTTTAATTGCTACAAAATTACTACTTCTGGTCGTGGCAAGAACCAGTCATTGGTGAGAAAAATTGAATTTCAATATGATCACGTACAATACATTTTTACAAAAAGAAAAAATGAATAAAAACCGTAAATCAAGGCTAATGTTTAGTATACCCAATCATAACCACCACACAAGTCAATCAAATATAAATGAAGAAGATAGTATCGATCTTGTTTAGCCGTAACAATTTTTGTGTCAAAAATAACTCATGATTAATTGTTCATAAAAAAATAAATAAATAAATGCAGTGTAAGTGTAAACATCCAATTACACACATTTATAACAATGAGAGTAGATCGAGAAAAAAAAGATTGTCAAATAACTAACAGTTACTATCTAAATATAATCAATGGAAGCAATGAGTATTTTCATTTAATTTATCTACAGTTTTTCACTATTAAGAAAGGAACGTCGCATAAACATAGAAACGTCGCATAGTAGGTCTTGAACCATTCAACGTACTGAAAACACAATCAGACAATTTGTGACAAAAGAGAAGCATTCAACATGTCTCGATGGTAGTGAAAAGACAACATAAAGAGAACTCGATTTTCACTTACAAAATCCTTTATAGTACAACGACCCTCCTTTGTATCAATAATAAACATCGAATTTCTTGCAGAAAACAGAGATTAAGTAGCATTTATTACACTATATACCATAAACTGTTTTCCATAACGGAGAAGTTTTTTGATAAGACATGAAAACACCTCGATCCAAAGGTTTCCTAAATAAGATTTATTATGTAGTCCCTAACAATGAAGTTTCTTCATCTATCTCAGCAATATTTTCCAGTCAGTTGCATTTCAAAGTCTTCGTATTCTTTAGTTATGGAATTCAGAAGTCTGAACTGAATTATATCAACTTTATTATGCCAAGTCATACACAGCGAATCGCTAGTGTTAAGGGATATTGTCATAAACAAAGATAGATCATGTTAGTCTTTCCGAATTTGATATTGTCCATATATTAATCCTACAACCAAGAACATTTTAGGGTTTAAGTACTAAGAGATATAAGTCTCATGTTCATAACTTCTTTAAGATAATATTCCTTTAACTTAAAACCATGAACCTTTTTTATGCATACACATATATGTATAGGTACATTATGTATAAAAAGAATATGACATAAAAGACAACTTTGCCCTTGATAATAGAAATATGTATTCAAAGTACATGTTGTGTGATATTTAACGATTGGCCTTAGAACACATATCTAACAGTTTGGTCCCTCATGAAACCATAAGCTGATACCAACCCTTACTACGTACAAATTGGCTCGTAAGTTTCAGATTCCAAAACAAATAATAAAACAGTTTCAGATTCTGGTTGAGTTTAAGGAAAGGATCTTCAATATGAAGCAACAAAAGATGTAGCGCAAACACTTGTGACACATTGCAAGTATTTTGGAGATTATATATACAATATTGGCTATGCAATGTGGCGAGCTCCTAACGTCTGCCGAGGCTAGAAGTAAGATTTTTTGTTTGCCTTTCAAGCAATCCATAAGGCATTTGAGAATTTAAAGTAACATATGATTTTATTGTTTCAGGTAATAAAAATTACTTTGATATTTTCTCAGCAAGCATGTATTTAGAATTAATAGTTTCACTATATATCTTGGATTGTGGTTCACATTAATTAGATTTTTGCATTTGGAGGATTTATTTGATTTACTGGGTCTGGAGCTATTCAAGTTTAGCTATTCAAGTTTCAAAGGCAGCTGGTAAGAATATTACATCGACCTTGTTATTCGTCATGGGTTAACAGTGAATGTATCAATCAATCTACTCAAGTAAGCAACATCGATAGACCCACGCACCGAGGAGTAGAAGGCACTAGCGATCATCGATGTGGACTTGTTTGGAGCAGCAGCAAGGGGACTGCTGGGTTTTCATGTGTCTACCATTTGTGAGTGGTTGACGCTTACCATTTACATTTCTACTTATTTGATTTTAGCATATGTTGCACGTCATGTTAATTAATTAGTTGTCTTTTTTTTCTTTTCTTTTTTTCATTTTTGTCCTTTATGAACAAATGTAGTTCACCTTGTTATGTTATGAGTTTTTTTTTTTTTTTTTTTTTGTTATGTTATTTCACTATTTCTTACATTGTCTCCAATGTTATTTCAGTATTTCTTTACTTAATTTTTCTTATATGTGGAGTTGGCTTATTTGCTACTATGTTATCAAAAAATTTTGTATTCAGTATTTCTTATGTACATTGGCTCCAATGTTATTTCAGTACTATTTCTTACAATTTAGGTTTTATATTTTGAAGGATAAATAGTGCAATATATACGTACTACTTGCATTTTTTTAAAAGAAACATTCTAGACTTTAAATCAGCATTAA
This sequence comes from Dryas drummondii, assembly GCA_003254865.1. Lineage (NCBI taxonomy): Eukaryota > Viridiplantae > Streptophyta > Magnoliopsida > Rosales > Rosaceae > Dryas > Dryas drummondii. Next base: position 262,191 of record QANW01009228.1, on the reverse strand, counting down.
TTTCTGTATATAACACTATTCAACTGATGGCATGAGCTGAATAAGAATGAGAACATTGCTGAAGCAGAATATTCAAGTCTAAGATAATGATCACATGGAAATAAATACTACTAATTAATAGTGATAAACTTTTCCAAAGATATGCAAAACATATTACTCTTAAATTCATTGTGGATCGATTGTTTAGCTTTCTTCCTTTTCCATGATCAAGTAGCACAGAAGAATCATTAAAGAGAGAGGCAAAAGAACTATTACATGGCATGTACAACCCTGAATGATAGGTTTTCTATAATGATTTTTGTGTGCTAAGTAGTGTGATATGAGATATGAAGGCCATAGTACTTATTAAACTCGCTCCTTTCGTTTCAGCCCTAGTTTCTCACAAATTCTAACTTTAAAAATAAAAGATAAAATACGAGACCTGTAAGTGTGAACATTAATTTATTAAATGTCATAATGAAAAAAATGTATATAGTATCATGATTAATGGAAGCAAATACACGTCAAGCACAACCAACAACATTTTTCTTATAACACAGTACGTTCGCACGAAATTTATAATTGTTGAGATAGCCAATTAACTAGCATATTTACACAATTTATCACGAAACTCTTCTACTTCACCTTCCAACTGGTTGCCCAACATGACAAATATATATAGTCCCGGCACTTATTGATAAGTAGGTCTTAATTACCACTTGCTCTTTTCTACATTTCAATAAATCAATAAGATCTACCAAACTAGAGCATTGATCATTAGATGATGAACCTCCTGTATTACACTAAAAAAAAATCAATTTTAACAATAACCAAATCATTATTTGCAAACACAACTTTAGCATTTACCCAATCCTTTTTTAATATATCTATAAGTCTATTGTTTGATATCCAAATGCAAGCCATCATCATATCAAAAATAGTTTTGATTTCAAAACACAACTATGATAACTTGGTAGTGAATACCTACGATCAAACGCTAGCTTTAAACCCAATCCTTTGAAATTCAAATAAATTGTAAGTATATATTAAATAAAAAAGGCTTAATTATCGATTTACCACCCAAAACTGTAACTCATTCCCACTTTACCACCTGAAAGTTTTTTTGTCCCAGATTACCACCTGTAACTTACATCCGTGTCTCATTTTACCTTGTTCCGTCAACAATTCCGTTAATGCTGACGATCTAGCCGTTAATGCTGACATGGCGCGCTAGATGTGCGCCACGTGTCACATCTTTTTTTATTTTTTCGCATTTTTTTATTTTTATATTTTTATAAACTTTGAAAATTAATTAAAAATAGCTCCGAATTCAGAAAAATACACGAAAAATTTTTACAGACTCTTCTTGACTAGCACTAATTTACTATAAGGTTAAATTACCAATTTGCCCTCTAAAATTTTTCAAAAAAATTAGAAAGTCCAAATTTATTTCTAAAAAATTAAAATAAATTTTCCTCTATTAAATAAATTCTAGAATTTTCGTAAACTCTTGGACAAATTCTCAAAAATATTTTAAAAAATTACCAAAAGCTTGTTTTAGAGAATTATTTCGAGACTTTACAGAAATTTTAGAATTTTTCTAAAATTTATTTTATAGGGAATTTTATTTTTCTCTAAGACCGAGAGGTCTTTTGGGTAGGAAGTGTTCACGAGAAAGGTATTGTTAGTTTTTAGAAGACTAACGGTGTAGACCTCATATTTTTTGGAGTTCGGGAGATTATTCTATGAATTTTCAAAGAGTCTAGAGTATTTTAATTTTCTAGAAATAAATTTGAACTTTCCAAATTTTTTGGAAATTTTTAGAGGGAAAATTGGCATTTTGACCCCATAGTAAATTAGTACTAGTTAAGACAAGTCGGTAGGAATTTTTCGTGTATTTTTCTAAGTTCGGAGCTATTTTTAATTAATTTTCAAAGTTTATAAAAATAGAAAAATCAAAAAAATCAAAAAATACAAAAAAGATGTGACACGTGGCGCACATCCAGCGCGCCACGTCAGCATTAACGGAATTGTTGACGGAACAAGGTAAAATGGGACACGGATGTAAGTTACAGGTGGTAATCTGGGACAAAAAAACTTTCAGGTGGTAAAGTAGGAATGAGTTACAATTTTGGGTGGTAAATCGATAATTGAGCCAATAAAAAATGAAAGAGCTCTCTAAAATTGGAAACATCACAATCTCCGACATATAAGTGCACCATACTATCTTAGGAAAATATATTAACCTTTCGAATTGAACCATAAACTAACTATATATTAGTAAAAACAAGAAACAAGAAAATCATAAACTACACAAAAGCTTTAAAAATAGAACAACCTAAAATGCAACCACGATTAATCTATCAATCAACACAAACCTCAAAAATCAAATTAAAACACAAAGACAGAGCTAGAAACTTCACAATTCTAACAAAAAATTTAACAAAAATATGATTATAATATCACAAATGAACCACTTAATCAACTTCAACAAAAAAACAATCAAAACCTAATTAATCTAAGCAACAAAATCGAAACAAATGTACAAAATATCATTTGCATGCATGAAAACCAAAAAAAAAAAAAAAAAGCACAGAAACAATACCTAAACAACGAAAGGAGAGGAAGGGAGGCAAGCCGGTGACAGTGGCCAGATTCAGCGTCGGGGATGGGGTCGACGTTGGGGGTGTGTGGGCTGGCTGGGTTTTGGTTTTTTGTTTTTGTGTGTGTGTGTGGAAATTAGGGTATTTTGAGAAATTAGAAAAATAAAAAAAGAAAAGGGTGTGAGGTGAGAAAATGGTGTGTAATGAAAGGAAAATAGGTGTCTTCTTTTTTAATACTTCATTCATTATCGTCAATTTATATAAGGATAAAATCGGAAAAGTTTAATTCTTTAATCAGTTAATTAGAAGTAGGTCCAATTTTGGAGGGCCATTTAGACTAAAACCATATAGGAATTTAGATTTGTATTTAAATCTAATTTTTAAGGCTAAGGTCCAAAAAATAGACTTTTTAAAAATTTTGACTCATATATATTATCTCTTAAAATTTAGATAATTAATAGGAATTAATTTTAAAAATTATAAAAAAATAATATCCGTTAGGACATTTTTTATTTTTACATTTTTTAATTAAAATATTAAAGATTATCTAGTTTTTATATTTTATCATTTAAAATAATAAAAGATAATATTCATTTAAATTATAAAAATATTAAAAAAAATGCATTAACCCATAAAATCGAAAATAATCAAACAAGTAAGAAAAAAAGTATATATAGGTACATTTCAATTGTACCAATACCTAGGTTTATATATATATATATATTCATATTCGATTAAGTGTGCACCAACAAACATGCGCACCTAATCCGAATGCTTGGTTTCCGTCGTCGATCGCTCGGCCATGTTGCTTCATTCCCGAGTTTTGAGGGTAAATCCTCGTCTTCTCACTTCATCCCCTCTAAGGATATAAAATGCATGAGGTTAGTGGAGGCGTTGTTATGTTAGGGTTTAGCTCTAGAATATTGGGCTCCTAGAGCTAAACCATATAAACGCCGACAAACCATCGATCGACTAGTACAATTTAAATGTACCCATAAAGAATAATTTTTTTTTCCTTGTTTGATTATTTTCTATTTTGTGGACTGATGTATTTTTATTAAATTTATATAATTTAAATCCACTAATTTTAAGATATTATAATATTAAGATAATATAAAACTAGGATAATATTAAAATTTAATTATCAAATTTAGAAAAATATTAGACATTTTTTAAATTAAAAGCATCTAGAAATATATTTTTGGATGTTAATGAAAAATAAAAAATAGGGTGGGGATATTAGTAAAACACTTGGTAAAAAAAGCCTCTGCCCTTTAAGCTAATCCCCAGTGACGTTGAGGACTGAAGAAGAATCAGAAACAAGTTGGCAGTTTCTTAACAGAACCAAGAAGGCCGAAGAAGAAAACCCAAAGGGAAGGAGAGATGACAGGCGCTGCTACGCCGTCGTTTAAGACAAATACGGGCACTGCCGCAGCCGCAGCAGACTCCAAAGTCGATCTCATGAAGCAGATACGGAGCCACGAGGTTGCAATTGCAGAGCTCAATGCTCTTTCATCGTCTCGGGTAGCCTCTCTCTATATTTATTTATTTACTTTCCCAAAAAAAATAAAAACCGAATTTTATTTTCGTGTATTTAGTTGCATTCTTTGAACTTATTATTGAGTTGGACTGTTGGAGATACATGAATCGTGTTTGTGTAGAATATTCTGAATTGGGTAATTTCGTTTGGAAACAATATATTAATTTGGTTACATGGCTTTATGCCATAAGCTACTGGTTTTAGGTTTCAATGGTTTATTTGACAAATTCAGGTTCAACTTAAGCATTGGAACCGTATTATATGCACAGATTAATAGTTCTTAAACGTGGTTTATTTGGGTTTGGTTATGCCTTTGACTTTGAGCTTAGCATACTGTCTTTTACTCTAAATTCTAGAAAGCCAGCAAACTCCCTTGTTCATTTTTATTTCTTAATGCTCTGACTATTATTTTTAAAATTCTAGAATCCCAATTGGCTTTCTCTTCCTCTTGTTTGGTAGGAATGCTTTGTTAGTTTACAGAGATATGAATATGCTAATATTGTTCTTCTTGATCACAGGCTGTCTATCAGAAGAATGGGAACTTATATTTCCGTACAACAATCCAGAAAGCAACAGCATCTGAACAAAGTAACAAATCATCTCTATCGACTTTGGTATTTGTATCTGCATTTAAACAGCTCCATTGATGCAATTTTCATTCTTCATTGTGGATATTGTGCAGAAAAAATTGATTTCTCTAAAGCAAGCCTAGGAAAGCTGAATTCTTCTTGATATAACTTGGCTATTGATGCTAGCCCTACATCTTTCTAAGGTAAATACCCCTGCATTAATATGCACATAGATTCATTAGAGATATGTCCAATCCAAGTGCTGAGATGTATTTGAATGGTAAAGATATGTGTGGTTTCTTCCAGTACCATTCTGTTTCAGCTGGTATGAGATAAGCTTGAGTGCTTACTATGACCTGTCTCTGACTTTACCTCTTTTTGCAATATGTTTGTGAATGCATTCTTTTCATCTTAATCCATTGATTTAAATTCAATTATTGTCTTTCATAGTGCGAAGGGAGCTAAGGAATAATATTGGAGAAAACGTTATATTTATTTGTCATTGTATAGGTATATAAAGTAGTCTTTATATCTTATTACAGTGTCAATTGTATGTACCAAAACAAGTAGTCTAACTATCAACTCATATCAAAATGAATCAAATAATTTGGCTTTAGGTTGCTTCAAATTCTGTAGACGACTATACTTATTTCAACTTTTGGGGATGAATTCATGTACACCCATGTGGGATGCCCAAATTTCAAGGATCTTTCTTGAGGTTTTGTTTTTTTGACATCTATACCCCCATATGGTCGAAGAAGGAGGTAAATGACTAGTACAACTATAATCTGATATAAGTACTCAAACTAGTTCGACTTTAATAAGTTTAGAGGGATTGAGAAACCTATAAGAAAACACTTTTTTTTGTCATAATTTGTGGAAAGAATGTTACATATTATGGTTTTAAAAAGAGAAATTGGGTAAAATCATTATTTTTAGAAATAAGTTCCAATGATTATCATTAATAATAGTTCCTCAATACGTGCCGGCTATTCAGCATAGAGAATCACAAGGGGTATACTTACTAGATGATAATTACAGGGTGTGTAAGTGTCTGAAATGAAGGGCCAAGGGAAGTCCTTGTAATTTTGGTATAACATGGATGGTGTATCTGAATTTAAATCTAAATTTCAGCACAAACTATTTTATGATGTGATTATATCTTATTTTCCAACTAGTTTAATCAAATCTAGAAGTTGCCAATTACTTTGAGGCAATTTGGTTATGATGTTTGATTCTCTATTCAAATTCTGTTTTTATATGAACAACTCAACATATATATACACACAAGCGTCCACATGTACATAAAAGCTAAACTTAAGTAACCTCTATTTTATTGTTATTCTCTCTGTTATTATTTTTCCAAATATTAGTATTTCCATCGTAGGTTTAACCGAAATGTAGGTGTTTTAAGAGGAAGAAATACTAGTTTACTATTAATCCAATGGTATCTTATATCTTACAAGTTACTTGCATATGTATTATTAAATAAAGCTTGAAAGAATGCATTAGGGTGTTGAACATGCCATTGAGGAAGAAATAAAATTGCCTGATACCAAATTAGTAAATAAAAATATAAAAGAAGGAAATTCCAGCTTATTTTGTATCTTCAGGCTTTTGAGTGTCTTAAATTACCAGTAGATATATGGGAATCTTGTCATGTGTCTTTCTTATACTCTCCCGTGATAAGAGTGAACAGATTGCACTCTTTAAGCTTAGAAATTTGCACAAATCAAAAAACTGAAAATCAAACTTACCTTGGAAGTTTATTATGCAAAGGCTTTTGTCAAAGTGGCCTTTTTTGCATGGACAATCTCTTTGGGAAAGGTATTAACAATGATGATTTGATGCTTATAATTGGTGTTGTGAACAGGATAATGAGCGGTTCAACAAAATATCATGTTAGCAGCGCCAACATTTTAGAAATAGACGACGGTAACACCGAAGAAATATGAAAAGGACTTGAAGGCAGCCCTCTGAGGATGTTATTTTCTGGATTTCCTGTTGCTTCTCACCTTCATTTTGTTCCGTTTTAACTTTCATCTTCTTCTTTTGTTACATTTGTAATTTTTCGTATGCTTATCGTTTACATGTTTGCACCTTTTGGTGATATAAAATAAAGTAATTACATTTCCCTTCTGGTCATTAGGAAAAAAAATCATTAGATATCCATAATCAATTATCTTATCCCCCAAAACTTTGTAACCCAACAATGCTACAAGCCTACAAAGCCTACATTAATGAATGGCATTTGTGTTTCATCATGAAAGACCATTAGAATCCTTCATGGCCAGTGGAGTTGAAAAAGGCATACTGTGCAATATCTTTGATCCTCTGGATTGGAGTTAGAAAGAGGAAGTCAGAGGAATTTTCTTGTCTACCACATCACTGGAGTTGGAACTAGTACACATTTAAAGAAAAATAATTGGTAGCCTCTAGTTCCATTCTTACCCAAAACTGGCTACAGAGTGATTTATGATGCTACAAACATTCCTAAACCTTTTACCAAAAAAAAAAAAACATTCCTAAAGCATAATTAGCAGCATCATGCCTAATGGCTGCTGGAGCCTGTAACTGGTTTCTGCCATCTGTGAGCAGCGGTTATGATTTAGGTTGGTTGCACAAATGTATTGAATGATCTTAGCTGTGGAGATTAGACCTATTGGTCTGTTTCAAAATTTGGATACTTGAGAGAACAATCTACAAGGCTAAGCAACTTTTTTACTTTTTTATGGCGAATTAAAATCATATTACATATTGAAATGAAGGCCGTCCAATGGCCCAAACTGGTTCCAACTTGGGCCTCACTTACTCGGCCATGGTCTAATATTTATCTATCTCTATCTATACACACACATCCCATTATCAATAATATAGCATAAACCCAGTCTGTCTGTCTGTCTCTTCTGTCTCTGTGCAGCTGAGCTAAGCTAAGCAATTAGGCTATTAGCTATGGCCTCCTCCATACCTCTCCTCCGGCTCTCCCTCAGTCCCAGCCCCAAAACCCTAATACCCAAATCGTATCCCTCCTTCCCGTCCACCCTGATGGCCCGGTCAGTCTCTCACCGGAAACCCAAACCCAAAGCGACCATCACCTGCATGTCGTACAAGCCCTCTTCCTCCAACAACCCACCAACCCCGGCCACGGATCGATTAATCTCAGCCGTTGCTTACACTCTCCCTTTCTTCAACTCCCTCCAGTATGGGCGTTACCTGTTTTTCCAGTTCCCCAAATTGGGTCTTCTCTTCGAGCCATTACTCCCCTTATTGGGCCTGTACAGATCCATGCCCTATTCAAGCTTCGTGGCCTTCTTTGCCCTCTATCTGGGGGTGGTCAGAAACCCGAGCTTCAGCCACTATGTAAGGTTCAATGCGATGCAGGCTGTCACCTTGGACGTGCTCTTGGTGCTGCCGCTCCTCATCCAGAGGATATTCAGTCCGGGTCGGGCCGGCTTAGGCTACAAGCTCATGGTTTGGGGGCATAATGGTATTTTCGTCTTCAGCATTTTCTGCTTTCTTTATGGTTTGGTAAGTTCCATTCTGGGTCGCACTCCCTACTTGCCCTTTGTTGCTGATGCGGCCGCCAGGCAGATCTAACAAACACACAACTTGTAGCTTGTTACAAACAAACAACTATCTCTTTCTTTCGCTTGTGTATTTTTTCTTCTTTCTCTTGCCAAATTGAGGTCAAAGGATTGATGGTTTTTTATTTTTATTTTTTCTTTATCTATGTATGTACTCGTTTTTTTTCATCTGTTTAGCATTGTTTTCTATGCGTTGGCTGTTAATAGGACATGTAATCCATGATTTAAGTAATAGGAAATTTAATTTTGTAAGACATTCGTAAATCATATTCAAGATATATAATCTGCAATAGAAGAACAACAAATCCAGTAAATAAGTCATGCATTTATGCTCAAAGTTAGGTTCAGGAACGCACACAAACCTAACTTTGAGCATCAACATAGAGATGTAGGACGTGAGGTTTCAGGTGGAGGGCATTAAACTTTCGCCAAGGTGAAGATTGTTGGACGATGGCACAAGCCAAGTGTGACTCAATTTGATGCATGAGGAGCTATAACTTATAGCTAGTTACAGATGGTGGTGCAGCTTTCTTTGAAACTAATGAAAACTAATAATAAATGCTCAATGTGGTATACAGACATTGAAGGTAAAAGAAGGGGAATTGACCTCTAAAGTTTGACATGCGTTCCAACTGTCATGTTTTTATATAAATGCCATCATGTCATTTGCCTATAAAAAGGGATCGGACCCATGCAACTTATCACCTTAAATATTCATTTTCTACGAGCTAGAGTGAGTACTCTTTACTCGTATTTGAGAGGGTCAGTTGAGAGGGATGTACAAGGATTCAAGGGCTTGGGTTTTAGATATTAAAGACGAGTGGTTCTAGCTATTTCTCAATAGTCAAGAAAGATCGGAACACCCCTTGTGGATGTACCTCAAGTTAACAGGAACCATTCTTACCAACCAAATTGTTGCAAGAATCCCAACAAATGGTATCAGAGCAACCAGGTTCGGCTGGGACAAACAGGAAAAGGTATCTCGATGGGGAAGTTCGAGGTGGAGCCCTTTGACGGAAAAAATAACTTTTGCATGTGGCAAAGCACAGTTAAAGATATATTGGTGAAACAAAGGCTGGTCAAAGCACTAACTGGTACCAAATCAGATTCTATGTCAAAGGAAGATTGAGAGGAACTTGAGATGAAGGTTGTGAGCATCATTCGTCTATGTCTCGCACTAGAATACAATTGTTTGAATTAAAGTTCTGCTCTGAGGTTATGGAAAAATTTTATATGTCAAGATCGCTCACAAATAAATTGTTTCTTAGAAAACAGTTATATTGATTGTGTATGGAAGAAGTAATAAATGTTATGGATCATCTCAATATTTTTAACAAAACTAGTACACAGATGTTAAATGTTGAGGTGGAGGTTAATGAGGAGAATAGAGCAATTTTGCTCTTGGCTTCTCTCTCATCTTTCTATACACTTGTAAATACACTTTTGGTTGGGAAAGATACTCTGAGTGTTGGTGAGGTGACAGCAGCTCTCTTGGAGACCTAAATGCTCAGAAGCCAGGAAACAGTCCCCAAGCAGAAGGATTTGTGGCAAAAAATGAATCATACCACCAGAGTTGGATAAGCAACAAAAGAGTCTGAAAACAAAGGAAGACCACGCTCACAATCAAAAGTGAAGAATGGAGGAAAATAAGTGCTACTACTTCTAAAAAGAGGGACACCTGGAAAAGGACTGCAGCAAAGAATGCGAGATCAGGAGGAAAAAGAAAAGTCCACCAATTCAGATCAAGTGTGCATTGCACAAGATAATTTAGATGGTAACAATCAGAGACGAACGCACAGCCAAACTTGGGGGGTCGGGTGACCCCCCGAACGGTGGAGCACACAGGTTTAGACTTCTGGACGACGACACCAGCGACCCCCCGACATGAAGAAGGCAACCCCCCAACCCCGACGGCCCGACGTGAAGAATGTGACCTCCAGGGCTCCATTGCTCCAGCCTCCAGCCTTCCTGAGAATTGAGAAACAGAGAAAGTGAGAAGAGAAGAGAAAGGCTGAAGAGCTGAAGAGGGGGCTGGGCTACTGGGCTGCGACCTGCGGGCTGTTTATTTTTTTTTTAAGTTCCTACTCAAAACGACGTCGTTTTGAGCTAGGAATTAAAAAAAAAAAAAAAAAAAAAAAGACTTTTGCTAACCCAGACTCCTAGTGACCCGTGTTGTGCTCTTTCAGCTTTTTCCTCAATCCTTTCATTCATTAACAGCAAAACCCACACGGCCACACACAGAGCCCAAGTGCCCAACCCAGCTAACTGTGACGCCGTCGCCCCTGCTGCAGTGCCCGGTCCCTAAAAAATTTTGCCGCCGCTTTGCGGCACCAGGCTTTACCTAACCATGACCCCCCCATGTTGGGGATCCTGGATCTGTCCCTGGTAACAATAATTGATTATCATTAACCACAAGTATGAATTATCTTTCTGACTAATGGTTATTGGATTATGGATGTTCTTATCACATGTGTCCATATAGGGAATGGTTTGACACTTACAAACCCTATAACGGAGGAACCATTCTAATGGGAATCGATGCAGTATACAAAACTGTTGGAATTGGTACCATTAAAAGTAAAATGTTTGATGGTATAATAAAAACACTAGGTGATGTGCAGCATGTCCCTGACCTTAAAAAGTATTTAGTTTCTTTGGGTACACTTGACTCAAATGGTTTTACCTTCTCAACAATAGTTGGGGTCCTTAAAGTTTTCAAAGGGGCCATGGTTGTCATGAAGGCAAAAAGTCAAGGAAATTTGTATGTATTGGCAAAGAATAAAGTTATAGGTGGAGCAGCTTTGACTTTGGATTCAAGTACTGATAACACTACTCTATGGCATTTACACCTTAACCATATGAGTGAAAAAGGTCTACATGAACTTGACAGACTAATATGCTTGTTAAGGTAAAATAATGCAAGGTTAGCTTCAAAACCGGGCAACATACAAGTAAGGATGTGCTGGAGTACATACACTGAGATGTAAGGGGACCTGTGACAGTTTCACCCAAAAGTGGAGCGGTATATTTCTCACATTCATTGATGACTTTTCCAAAAAAGTGTAGTCTATTTTATGAAGCACAATAATGAAGTGTTTGAAACATTCAAAGCTTTTTTTTTTCGCCAAAAAAAATTCAAAGCTTAAGATGCTTTAAGATGCATGAAAGCAATATTGATGCTCTATGTTGATAATGTGTTAATTGCATTAAATAACATGCATGAGGTACACTTGTTAAAGTCCAAATTGCAGAAAGAAATTTGATATGACAGATCTAGATGCTGCTAAAAAAATTCTTGGAATGGAAATTTGAAGGGGAAGAGAAAAAGGCAAGCTATGGGTGTCAGAAAAATATGTGGAAGAAGTTCTTGAAAGGATTAGCAGGGATAATGCAAAACCAATGCATATTCCCTAAGCTAACAAGTTTAAATTGTTTGGTAGACTTTGTCCATATATAGATAAAGAGGTGAAGGAAATGTCTTAAGAGTACCATACGCGAGTGCAGTCAGAAGCTTAATGTATGTCATGGTCTACAATCGGCCAAACAATTCACGAGCAGTTAATATTGTGAGTAAGTATATGGATAATCAGGGAAAAGAATACGGAAATGTTGTTAAATGGATAATCAAACACTTAAGAGGTACAATGGATTTCGGCATCTTATATAAAAGACAAGATGGAATTAGACAGGTTGTGGGATTTGTTGATGCAGATTATACAAGTGATCTAGACAAACGAAGATCTACCACAGGGTATGTATTTAGTCTTGTGGGTGGTCTTATTAGTTGGAAAGCTATGCTTCAATCAACTCCCGCTTTATCAACAACTGAAGCAAAACATATGGCAACGGTCAAAGGTGTTGTGGTTGACAGGGATAGCCAAGGAACTGGGATTGAAGCAGGAAAGCTTGGAGCTGTATTGTGATAAAGATTGAAGTCGTCTATTTTTCAAGTCTCTATATAATAATCATCCTTCAAAATTAGACAAATCGAAAATCGTTTAATTATTTAATTAAGTTCATGCACCATTTTCCTTGTCAGCCACAACTATACAACTGACGAGACAAATTTTTAACCCAAAACGAGTATTAAGTCATCCTAAAATAGAATACATATAAAGATTGATCTGAAAACAAACTTGGCGCTATTAGAACTCCTGGCTCGCTTGCTGAATGAACACAACAGCAAGAGTCAGAAGGGATGCGTAAACTGTATTGGGTAACCTTTGCACGACCTTCCCAATGCCCGGTACACCTTCAGTAGCCTTCTTCGTCGCTATTGCAACTGCTGGTGCCGCAACCAATGTCAGGAGCAGTCCCTGACTAACGACAATGAATGTGTCGGCTGTTATCTGCTTGATGACCTTCGCAAACTCCTCACGATCAATTTCTCCATCAAGATTGATATCATTTTCCTGCAAATAAACATTCAAAACTTAAACAGTCTTTAAGTTTGAATCATTAGTTCAAAAAAAAAAAAATGGAAGAAATTATAGTATGCCTTTGAAAAGGCCAGCCAATCAAAAATTACAAATCATAGAACAACGGGAATCAAACGTGTCACACTTTGAAAAGGCCAGCCAATCAGCAATTTGCATCTTTTCCCTGAATGCAACGCTGTTTACTAGACAGAGTGAACATTCATCTATGTGGTTCTACTCAATATGTAACTATAGTTAATAGAAACATTTAACGTTCTGCAAGTTCTCTTCAGGTATGCCGAAGGAGAAACCTCAAAAAGTTATAAGACAATCCTATTCAGGAAAGATATCAAATTTACAAAAATCTATAGCATCTCTTAAATATTCATAAGATCCAACCATGTAAATCAAGTACAACCATCCCCTTTTTCATGGCCGCAAGAAGATAAAGCTTTTCTGTAGCTGTTGGATATGGTAACCAGAATCAGTAATTTCAAAGATTCAACTTAATTATGCACTCCAGTACAAGTGCTATCCCTATGGAGGATTAGCCATGCCATTCTAAAGAAGCATGCAAAGATAATAAGCCATATGATATAAAAAAAAAAAAAAAAAAAAAAGGCCACCTTTTTAAAAGATGCTTTCCCCCCACCTTCTTGTTTTTTTGCTAAACAAAGAGCCCACAACTACAACCTAGCACCCCTAAGACACCCAAGACCCAAAACATCAAAGCTAATAAAGACATAACAATATTTGAAATTTTTTAGTCCAAAGACACCGCTCAGCCAAGGAAGGGGCATACCTTCTTCTTCTTTTCTTTTTTTGTTTTAAAAAAAAGCTCTCAGGTAAGGGATGTAAACATCACTAATTTCCCTTTTTCTCCTCATTAAATTTGAGATTACCAAGTTGTAAAACAAGATTCAAAAAGAAAGTACTCTCACATAGAAGTTGGCTGGAAAAGAAAGAACAGCTACTGGCCTCTTTGCCCTAAACACTACGTTTTACCGTTGACAAGAGTTAATTGTAGTCCTCTGTACTTCTAGTCAATGCATAACTACACTAGCTACAGAAGTCATTGGGGTTCCACATTGTCTAAAAAAGAATAATAGGCTCAGAAGCTCTGTTAGGTTCTATTCAAGTTTGCTGAAAGTGTCACCTTCGACAAAGTCTTAACACAAATTCTTACCAAATAACAGCAACAATAATATTCCCTTGTATAACAAACTGCAGAAACACAAAGTTATAAAACATTACACGTCAATTCTTCAAGATACTGTACCTACCAGTCCAATTTTGAAAAGGTTATCATCAATATCAATTATATTGGTGCATAATGTCACATAAAAACTAGGATGGTATGAATCGTATGATGAATGTCTATTAAAAATGGTTGGCCATCATGGTTATCTCTGCGGATTATAGAGAATCAACTTTTGCATTCAAATGCCAAATATAAAATAACTGACATACCCATTTTCCATTAATGGGTTTCTCAGTGTAGAGGGTGTGCCTTATATGTCCTATACACTGCATTAGTACTCCCATGTTTACTAATAAATTTTTACAAAATTCTGGGTGGGGAACTAAGGAACTTGGTGTCATTTTAGTCGGTCAAAGAGACATAGGAGTGATGCCAAACTCAAAAAATTTATAAAGCCCAATCTTCTACAACACATACAACAGTCCCCCTTCCCATGCCAACAAGAAGATACTTCTATGGCATAAAAATAGACAGTAACCAGAATCAGTTAAGAAATTGGTGCTGTCTATGCAGAGAACTAGCCAGGCTAGACTACCATTAGTGCCAAAAATTTGCCATCACAAAGAAGCACGGTAAGGGAACAACACAGATTTCAAAAATTGTTTTTGGAGACAGTTTTAATATGTTCTGTTTTCTTTGAACTGAAAATAAAAACAGGAATCACCTTGGTGTTTCCTCAATTTAACTACTTAAGCATGTTTCGTCAAAACAGTTTTTCATAATATTTAAAAAAAATAATAAAAAACATAAATTTGATTAATCCAGAAACATCTACTTACCATCTGTGGACAAGAAGCCCACATCTATAACATCAGTACATCACTAATAGCTACATGTACAGAATAACTCCCCAAAAGCACAAAAAATACCACAAAAAAACTCTAGAGAGAACCAAATGAAATCTCATCAACAAGCAGCTGCTCTCCAGTCTAAATAAATGGCAAAAAAGAAACTTCCTTGAATTCCCCAGCCACCGGAGCACAAAGGGAAGCCCAAAATCGAATTCTCTCCCATAGTTCATCCACTCCCACTCCTTCGTACTCTTAAAATCCTCCTATTTCGCTCCATCCAGACAACCCACAGTAAAGTTAGCAACAAACAACTACAAATAACTCCTTGTTTCATTTGGTAGCGTGCTTTTGCATTATCTTCTGTTTCATAGTAAATAAGATAGTTTTCCACTAGTATCCAGGAACCAAACAGGCCCTTAATTTCTCTGAGGTGTGCCTCAACCAATAAGATTATTAAACCAAACATACTAGGATGATGAATTTTTTGCAGTCAAATGGAGTCATCTTCAACCAACAAGCATTTGGTTGGAATGGTCAGGCCCATGGTTTGCTCCCATGTGGTCTGGGGTTCAAATCCCCTCGAGGCAGCTACCTAGTTATTTTCTAGAGTTTCCTGCCTCCTAAAGATTGTAGGATCCGGCAGGAGGCCCCAGTTTCGAGCCCGGGTCTGCAAAGCAGGTTTAGGGATTTCTGAGTATCAAAAAAAAAAAAAAATGGAGTCATCCTCCAAAGATTACTTTCAAGTGCTTAATTGTAACAACAGTGAATTTGGGTAATTGGTGGACAAAGAAACTGAAAAGCCTAAACTGAGCAGAACCAATTGGTCATGTATGTAGAACCTCTTTTATTCCCACCCCCACCCTTCAAACAAATTGGTACTATGTCAAATCATGCTAGACCACATAAAGAAGGACAATAATTGCTTTTCTCAGACATGACAAATTGACGTTGAGCAGGCAGCAAAAAGGTTCCAAACAGCAACTTAAAGGTGATCCGGTCATTTACCATGAATAAGAGAAAGCGCATGGTTTATGGGTCCAACAGTTTGAAGATTAAATTAAAGGGTTATGACTCGGATTAGGGTGACAAATGTTTATATATAGTGAATGGAAAGCTGCTAAAATTGTTTTCCATGCTGAAGGATATTCAGGGCAAAAGGCTTCCTAGGGTTGTGGGCTGTTGTAGTGAAAAGTTGGGTGAATTTGTGGATTTAACCCTTATTTAAGCTTCAGTACTTGTACTAAAAAATAAAAAAATAAAAACTCCACTACTCAAAACAGAGCCTAAGAACAGTGTAACAAGATTTCTGTTTCAGTGATTCGGGTTGATAGGGTAAAGGAGGGATGCCTTTCCAGGTCCTCTTACAGAATGCAGAATAAAACCCACTTGCAAAACTATAAAGAGAGAACGAAATAAAATTAGTCCTAGCAATCATACCAAAAAATTGCACCAAAAGGATCATCAAATAAAGCTACATAGCTTATGAGAGTAATAATTAGCATTTGTACTCTATTAAATTGAAAAAGTTACAACCATATGTGCAGATGACTAGCTCCTCCTAATTCTAAGATGGATTTCAAACTAGGAAACTAATAAAATCAATGCCACAAATAAAGACGCAATAACATCAGTAAACCATGACAATACCCACGCACCATTACTACCCCGCAGGTTCAGTAAACCTGAAACCACCAAATTAAACTTTATGCTCAATGTTGATAAAAATGAAGCGCCCTTATGCAAAAGAAAAGGAAACATATAAATAAGATTGGTTCTACAACTTTGCTTTTGCAGCATAACACCTAAAACTTAAGAAACAAGCGATGATGTAATTGTAGCCTATGGTGGTTGCCAGTAAGGCCCCACCTCCAAATTAAGTCATAAATCTATTCTCTTAAAAGTTTATATGAAATCTCTTACTATAACATTGAATTTTCAAAGGATGCTATCTTATCTGTAAATGGTTTTGATACTGACAAATTTCATTTTATCACTTTGTTTTGTTACCAATGAAAACATCCCTATATTAACAAACTGATAAATTTTAGGTACTGCAAATTCTACTTATTCAAGCTGTTTAAATTCAGCAGCCATTCATAAGCCTTTGAAGCAGTAGGAATAAAATGGGTCAACATTCATCAGCAATAGAGTTAAGTATATATGAAACATCAGGATTACATGAACTAGTTAGTTTCACCACAAAGTCTGCTCTGCAATGCTACAGTTTCAGCATTTTCATTTTATTATACAATTAGAGTACCTGAATTATAGCTCTGACTTTCTCTTTGGAGGGTGGATCAAAATGTGGGCCAGGTAAACGCTTATTGATATCACTACAATAGGAAAGTTAAAAACAAATCATTAGTTAGAATAACCTGGCAAACTAGTAGCATGATTTTATAATAATCTAAAACCATTGGAGAAAATTTAGTAAGTAAAGCTCCTCACTTGTACACAAGTAGTACACCGATGTACAAATCTTCAAAATTCAAAGTAGCCCTTCCTGTCTCATTTTTAAAATAATCAAATACCTTATCTGTAATCTTTCTTATTTGCCTTTGCCTCCATTGCTTACCTGCAAGGTGGAAAATTATCAGAGATATATATATATATCTATATCTATATATATATAAAGAGAGGAATGATCTCTTACCAAATGTTGGTGTATTGTGTTGTCGGACTATGAACTAGCAACGTACAATTTAGACATAATTCTACCTAATTAACTGTTGACACTTTGGTAACATAAAATGTCAAAACTTTCTGGAAAGAGATAAGATGAATATCTACAAAGAGTAGTGCTTGGGTACTTAGAAATGAGTACCAAGCTTATCCTTACAACCAATCACATGAACCCGTGATAGGGCCCACCACCTTCTCTTTCATGGTGGATCCCATTATGTGGTGGGTCCATCATGGGCTCATGTGATTGGTTGTGAGGACAAACTTGGTACTCATTTCTGAGTATCCAAGCATTTTCCATCTACAAATTTACTTGATATATGGCATGTGCTATTTGGAGTTATGGCATATGAAAAATTTGGCTTCATCACAAGAAATTTCAAATTGATGACATCAAGATTCAAGGCTACACGACTGCACACAGACATCAACTACATGGACATTAATTTAAATCCAAAGGTAATATCTTTCTACTGCATCACAGAAAGAAAACCCATCACTCGGAAAAAAAAAAAAAAAAAAAAAAAAAAGGATCAATAGGCTTGTGTCTGTGTGTTTGACCAAAAAAGTAAAAAAGGTTTGTGTCTGTTTGTTGGTCATAATTGAACAAAATTTGCAGATCCTCCAAGTGTGGAAGGATGGAAGAGCAACACAAACCCATATAAACTAAAATCATAAATTGTATTAAAAAAAATGAAAGAAGAAAGCTAAACCCGATCATAGAATTGATGGGTCATTTATGAATTACAAAAGCAAAATTCAGAATAGGAAAGGAAACATTATTGGAATCAACAAAACATAGATTGCCACAAGCAGTAATTTTCATGGAAGACTTTTTTTAAGTGGTACCTTGCATTCTGTCCAGGACCTGTCCCATGATGCGGTAAAAAAATGCTTCACAGCCTCTGCGGAAGCGGTAAAATAATGCTACACAGCCTCTGAGGCCTGGCTTCGATGATGATGAAGAAGATGAAGATGATGATGAACAACGGAATAAGAGTTGTACTCCTTTGGGATAGGAGCTTTGTGTTGACTTTGTCAGGCAGCAAGAGTGAGCATGAAGAAAAGATCCTCTGCGGTTGAGACAGTTAGAGCTTCCTAAACCCCGCAACAATAAAGTTCCCATTTTTTCTCACTATACCCTTCTACTCTGTTCTTAGTGTTTTTCCATTAAAAGATATCCAATTCTTCTAACACATTTTCTCACCCTATTTTCACTACTTGAGGCTTATACCCTTTTTTCGGAAGTGGATCCTTGCTTTGACTTCTTTCATTTTGCTTGACTTTTCATTATGCTTGGCTAATAGAAGATATTTTAAATTGATTTACAAACAAAAAAAAAAAAATTTCAAATTTATACATTAACTAACAAAATTTTTTAATATAATACGTCGATTTTCATTTTAAAAAATGTTAAATGTTATACTAGACATAGTTGACGTGCCATTTTTAATGACATGAACATTAAATTTTTATGCCATGTGGCCAAGAGCAATAAAAAATCAAAACTTAAAAAAAAAAAAAAAGACCAAAAAAATTTGAGAACATCCGATAGATCCCCCATCCACGCACCGTCCTCCCACTATACCATTGAAAATGCCACGTCAACTATATCCAACGTGGCATTTAATTTTTTTTGAACAAAAATCTTTACAAACATGCTATATTGTAAGTTTTCATTAGTTAATATATGAATTTGAAATCTTATTTTGTTTGTGCATCAATTAGAAATACCTCCTATAGTTGATGAATGTATTTATACTTAAGCCCAATTTTTATGTTACAGCAATAAGAAAAACTTTCCTGTAATCATGTACACTGACATGACATCACCTCCACTCTCTCATTGGTTCTCTCCCTTTCTCTCACTTCTCCCTCTCTTTCTCTGCTTCTCTCCCTCTCTCATTGGATTGTAACACCACATGTTCCAACCACAAGGACATCTAAGTTTTGGACCCGGAACCTCTGCCCATTTTCCTATTCATTTTCTTACTTATTTTCTTATCATGTTTTTAATCTTGGCTATCAATCATTCCACCTCTTCTCCTTTCTTTTTCTCTCTACTCTCTTTTTTATGGTCAAAATTAAAACATGATAGAAAAATAAGTAGGAGATCATATTCCGTAAGTTTTTCTCTACAGCAATTTAGTAGATATCAATAATTTTCTCGAAAAGCATCATTTTCCTTATTCTTTTACATAGCCGCCCTTGGACAAAACACATAGCCGCCCTTGGACCAAAACACATGTCCATACTTGGGAGAGAACAAACAGAACACTCTATTTTTGTGTTACATCACAGCTTACGTAAAAATGCAATCCTTATTTCATACATTAACCCTTTCTTTTCTCTGAACTCACTTTCTTCCCATATTTTTTCTTATTTTCACAATGGTTTTCAACTATATACGCCAATGTGCTATAAAGTTATAGATTAGATGAAATTAAACTATATACGGTTTTGAAAGAAAATTACAAATATATGCTGCAAAAGTATATAACACGATCAATTCAAAACTAAAAATATATTAGACTATCACAATCTTCTCTCTCTTTAGTGCTTGGGTTGCTTGAGAAGAAAAAGTTTAATCACACATCTATGCACTTAACTACAGTTCACCAAATATATTTATTTTTTGCTGTTAGATAATTATTGATCTCTCAAAATATAAATATGGATAATAAAGGAACAATAAATAATGTATTTTTATTTAGCACACTCTTCATATATATTAAAAACCAAGAAATAAATGAGGAATGAGGATTGTAGGTTTGAAATTCAGAACCTCTTCCCTCAAGCTCTGATATGTTAGACAATTATTAGACTTCAAAAATTTAAATTGTCACTGCAATATTAGCTCTCTTGCCAATGCTAGCATCGGTGTTAGTTATCTTAATCAACATTTGCGCCAAATGTCAAATTGAATGCTAGCTAGACATGATAATAAAGCGTAAAATAAGTCATGAGTAATTGTTTTATATAATAAAAAAAAAAAGTATTTTAAATTTTTAAGTTTAAACAAGAAATTAAGAAAATTAAAAAAAGTGAGAAAAGAAATAAAAACTTTTGCCAAATTTGTTTTTGGAGGCTTGGAGTAAATTTGTCCACGGCTCATTATATTTCAAGATCGAGAAAGAAAATATGCAACTTCAGGGACAAAGTCATATTTACTAATATAGATGGTCTAAAAAAGAAATACAACAAAACATCAGGTGACAATGGCAAAACTCCATAGTTAAAGTTTTATATAAAAGGCCTAGCTAGACCATCAGAGCTGCATATCAAGTTTATCAACAAAAATGGCAGAAGTCAAGCTGTTTAGGACATGGTCAAGTCCTTTTCCTCTGAGAATAGTTTGGGCACTGAAGCTCAAAGGTGTCCCATATGACACCATCTATGAAGATCTTGCAAACAAAAGCCCTCTACTTCTCCAATACAACCCAATTCATAAGAAAGTTCCAGTGCTTGTCCACAATGGCAAAGCAATTGCTGAGTCCTTTGTAATTCTTGAATACATTGAAGAAACGTGGAAGGAAAACCCCTTTCTGCCTGAAGATCCTCTTCACAGAGCCACTGCACGCTTTTGGGCCAAATTTGGTGATGAGAAGGTAATCTAATCTAAACCCCTCCTTGATCATAATTAGATATTTGATTGTCCAACTTACTGCATAATTTTATATTTATTAGATTTTTCCATATCAACCAGCTAGGGTGATTTAATTTGCTCAATGACTAGAAATATTCTTGTTTTTATAAATGTTTCCAAGACAGACAAGGATGTTTACAAGGAGAGGAGAGAGAAAATCAATGCTTCTTTTTTTAATAAAATTAAATGAATTCGTTGGTTTAAAATTTCAAATGCATCTTCATCGTTAAATATAGAATTATTTGAAAGTTATAATTGCTACTCTCTTGAACCTAATCCTTATATGATTATTTAATCTAGTGGTGTCACCTAGTGTAGCTACTTGTTGATTAATAACAAAACACTAACCCCTATATAAATTTATCAATTCAAATTATTCTGTATAAAACTTAATAACTAATACATGTGGAAACTCATCAAAAACAAACTCAAAGAAAAGCTTGTTAAAAAAAAGAAAGTCAAAAGATATTAAAGATTAGTATGATAATTTTCATTATTTAATTAGTGATTTGCCATGAAGGTTTTGCCATCTATTATTGAAGCCTTCTTCAGTGAAGGGAATGAGCAAGAGGAAGGAATTGCACAAGCAAAGGAGAACTTGAAGCACTTGGAAGAGGAGCTAAAGGGAAAGAAATTCTTTGGGGGAGACAAAATTGGGTTTGCAGATATTGCACTTGGATGGCTTGCACACTATGAGAGTGTGTTTGAGGAGGTGACTGGTATTAAGATGATAGCTGAAGAAACCTTTCCATTGTTGTCAGCATGGAGAAGGGCTTTTGCAGATGTTGATGTCATCAAAGAGAATTGGCCACCTAAAGACAAACTCATCACCAAATTCCATGCTGTCCGAGAGGCCAACCTTTTGAAAAAGACACCAAAATGAAATGGTTTGTGATGCCATGGATGGATAAGAGGGAAAGAGTTAGGTGACAATGGAAGCAATCTACCAAACCCAAGATGTGCATGTATGATGGATCTTGAAAATGAGTGTTGCACCATTTAAAATAAGCGATTTTACCCCAATACCACGGGGACTATAGGGGATATTACACAAACTTTTTTTTTTTTTAAACTATTTAAAATTTGCAGACCCTTCAAGTGTGGAAGGATGGAAGAGCAACAGAAACCCATATAAACTAAAATCATAAATTGTATTAAAAAAAATGAAAGAAGAAAGCTCAACCCGATCATAGAATTGATGGGTCATTTATGAATTACAAAAGCAAAATTCAGAATAGTAAAGGAAACATTATTGGAATCAACAAAACATAGATTGCCACAAGCAGTAATTTTCATGGAAGACTTTTTTTAAGTGGTACCTTGCATTCTGTCCAGGACCTGTCCCATGATGCGGTAAAAAAATGCTTCACAGCCTCTGCGGAAGCGGTAAAATAATGCTACACAGCCTCTGAGGCCTGGCTTCGATGATGATGAAGAAGATGAAGATGATGATGAACAACGGAATAAGAGTTGTACTCCTTTGGGATAGGAGCTTTGTGTTGACTTTGTCAGGCAGGTAGAGTGAGCATGAAGAAAAGATCCTCTGCGGTTGAGACAGTTAGAGCTTCCTAAACCCCGCAACAGTAAAGTTCTCATTTGTTCTCAGTTTCTCACTATACCCTTGTACTCTCTTCTCAGTGTTTTTCCATTAAAAGATATCCAATTCTTCTAACACATTTTCTCACCCTATTTTCACTACTTGAGCCTTATACCCTTTTTTCGGAAGTGGATCTTGCTTTGACTTCTTTCATTTTGCTTGACTTTTCATTATGCTTGGCTAATAGAAGATATTTTAAATTGATTTACAAACAAACAAAAAATTTCAAATTTATACATTAACTGACGAAAACTTTCTAACATACTACTTCAATTTTCATTTTAAAAAATGTTAAATGTTATACTAGACATAGTTGACGTGGCATTTTTAATGACATGAACATTAAAATTTTTATGCCATGTGGCCAAAAGCAATAAAAAATCAAAACTTTGAGAACATTATGTAGATCCCCCATCCACACACCGTCATCCCACTATATCATTGAAAATGCCACGTCAACTATGTCCAGCATGGCATTTAATTTTTTTGGAACAAAAATCTTTACGGACATGCTATATTGTAAGTTTTTATTAGTTAATATATGAATTTGAAATCTTATTTTGTTTGTGCATCAATTAGAAATACCTCATATAGTTAATGAATATATTTATACTTAAGCCCAATTTTTATGTTACAGCAACAAGAAGAACTTCTTGTAACCATGTTACACTGACATGATGACATCACCTTCACTCTCTCATTAGTTATCTCCTTTTTCTCTCACAATTTTTCTCCGTCTCTTTCTTTGCTTCTCTCCCTCTCTCTCATTAGATTGTGACATCTCATGTCTGTACCACAAGGACATGTAAGTTTTGGACCATGATCCTCTACCCATTTTTCTATTGATTTTCCTACTCATTGTCTTACCATGTTTTTAATCTTGACCATCAACCATCTCACCTTTTTCCCTTTCTTTCTCTATGTACTTTTTTTTTATGGTCAAAATTAAAATATGATAGAAAAATAGATAAGAGATTCTATTCCGTAAGTTTTTCTCTACAGCAATTTAGTAGATATCAATTATTTTCTCGAAAAATCATCATTTTCCTTATTCTTTTACATAGCCGCCCTTGGACCACAACACATGTCCATACTTGGGAGAGAACAAACAGAACACTCTATTTTGGTGTTACATCACAGCTTACGTAAAAATGCAATCCTTATTTCATACATTAACCCTTTCTTTTCTAAAAAACTCACTTTCTTCCCATATTTTTCCTTATTTTCACAATGGTTTTCAACTATATACACTAATGTGTTATAAAGTTATAAATTATATGAGATTAAACTATATACAGTTTTGAAAGAAAATTACAAATATATGTTGCAAAAGTATATAACACGAACAATTCAAAACTAAAAATATATTAGACTATCACAATCTTCTCTCTCTTTAGTACTTGGGTTGCTTGAGAAGAAAAAGTTTAATCACACATCTATGCACTTAACTACAGTTCACCAAATATATTTATTTTTTGCTGTTAGATAATTATTGATCTCTCAAAATATAAATGTGGATAATAAATGAACAATAAATAATGTATGTTAATTTAGCACACTCTTCATATATATTAAAAACCAAGAAATAAATGAGGAATGAGGATTGTAGGTTTGAAATTCAGAACCTCTTCCCTCAAGCTCTGATATGTTAGACAATTATTGCACTTCAAAAATTTAAATTGTCATTGCAATATTGGCTCTCTTGCCAATGCTAGCATCGATGTTAGTTATCTTAATCAATATTTGCGCCAAATGTCAATTTGCGTGCTAGCTAGTGCTAGCTAGACATAACAATGAAGCATAAAATAAGTCATGAATAGTTGTTTTATATAATAAAAAAAAAATGTATTTTAAATTTTTAAGTGTAAACAAGAAATTAAGAAAATTAAAAAAAGTGAGAAAAGAAATAAAAACTTTTGCCAAATTTGTTTTTGGAGGCTTGGAGTAAATTTGTCCACGGCTCATTATATTTTCAAGATCGAGAAAGAAAATATGCAACTTCAGGGACAAAGTCATATTTACTAATATAGAAGGTCTAAAAAAGAAATACAACAAGACATCAGGTGACAATGGCAAAACTCCATAGTGAAAGTTTTATATAAAAGGCCTAGCGAGACCATCAGAGCTGCATATCAAGTTTATCAACAAAAATGGCAGAAGTCAAGCTGTTTAGGACATGGTCAAGTCCTTTTCCTCTGAGAATAGTTTGGGCACTGAAGCTCAAAGGTGTCCCATATGACACCATCTATGAAGATCTTGCAAACAAAAGCCCTCTACTTCTCCAATACAACCCAATTCATAAGAAAGTTCCAGTGCTTGTCCACAATGGCAAAGCAATTGTTGAGTCCTTTGTAATTCTTGAATACATTGAAGAAACGTGGAAGGAAAATCCCTTTCTGCCCGAAGATCCTCTTCACAGAGCCACTGCACGCTTTTGGGCCAAATTTGGTGATGAGAAGGTAATCTAATCTAAACCCCTCCTTGATCATAATTAGATATTTGATTGTCCAACTTACTGCATAATTTTATATTTATTAGATTTTTCCATATCAACCAGCTAGGGTGATTTAATTTGCTCAATGACTAGAAATATTCTTGTTTTTATAAATGTTTCCAAGACAGACAAGGATGTTTACAAGGAGAGGAGAGAGAAAATCAATGCTTCTTTTTTTAATAAAATTAAATGAATTCGTTGGTTTAAAATTTCAAATGCATCTTCATCGTTAAATATAGAATTATTTGAATGGCCAAAAAAAAAATATAGAATTATTTGAAAGTTATAATTGCTACTCTCTTGAACCTAATCCTTATATATATGATTATGTAATCTAGTGGTGTCACCTACTGTAGCTATTTGTTGATTAATAACAAAACACTAACCCCTATGGCCCTATATAAATTTATCAATTCAAATTATTCTGTATAAAACTTAATAACTAATACATGTGGAAACTCATCAAAAACAAACTCAGAGAAAAGCTTGTTAAAAAAAGAAAGTCAAAAGAAATTGAAGATTAGTATGATAATTTTTAATTACTTATTTGGTTTGTGATTTGCCATGAAGGTTTTCCCATCTATTTATGAAGCCTTTAACAGTGAAGGGAAAGAGCAAGAGGAAGGAATTGCACAAGCAAAGGAGAACTTGAAGCATTTGGAAGAGGAGCTAAAGGGAAAGAAATTCTTTGGGGGAGACAAAATTGGGTTTGCAGATATTGCACTTGGATGGCTTGCACACTATGTGAGTGTGTTTGAGGAGGTGACTGGTATTAAGATGATAGCTGAAGAAACCTTTCCATTTTTGTCAGCATGGAGAAGGGCTTTTGCAGATGTTGATATCATCAAAGAGAATTGGCCACCTAGAGACAAACTCATCCATGCTGTCCGAGAGGCCAGCCTTTTGAAAAAGACACCAAAATGAAATGGTTTGTGATGCCATGGATGGATAAGAGGGAAAGAGTTAGGTGACAATGGAAGCAATCTACCAAACCCAAGATTTGCATGTATGATGGATCTTGAAAATGAGTGTTGCACCATTTAAAATAAGCGTTTTTACCCAAATATCACGGGGACTAGAGGGGGTGTGCTCCCTTATTATTCAAACTTTAAAAAAAAAAAAAACTATTTACTACATGAAATTATCAATATGCGCCAATGTAACACTTGTCATCTATTTCTTTCAATTTTTCTGTTAACTTGAAGAGTATTATTATCGATTCATGTTATAAATTCTCTGAAAAAAAAAATTCAAATACAACTTTGAATTTAAAAAAACAAATCCAGCCAACCCACACCCTCATCCCCGACTTCGGCTACTGTCACTGGCCTCCCTCTCCTCCTCTCTCCCTTTCTCTCTATCTCCCTCTCTCCTCTCTCCTTTATCTCTCTTCCCCTCTATTTCCCTCTTTTCGATCTCTCTCCTCTCTCCTCTATTGATATTAAGGCAAAGGTAAACCTTAACAGAGCTAAAAACAAGAGTTTGAGAACTTTGAGACATCTTGATGCAAAGGATCTTGAGAATTTTAAAATTTGTGAGTTGTGTTGAAGGTCTTCTCTTTGTGTTAGTTGCTTATATTTATAGGGATCAACCCCCTCAGCCTTTAGGAAATCCTTTTCCTACTTGAATTTAAACTTATTTCTCCTTTTTTCATGCTAAAGCTCCTTCTTTACTTGCTTGATTTGGACTCTCCTACCTTATCAAGGAAATCTCGGCATAATCAGAATCAGATTCTCCCAAATCTCACCTCCTTCTCTGGACTTGGGCTTTAACTTAAACAAAATCAGGCTTGGCTGTGATTTTGGCCCAAAACAAAATTAGGTGTAAACACAAACCAAAAAAGAAATGAAGAATGAGGATTGTAGGTTTCAAACCTAGAACCTCCTCCACCTAAAGCTCTGCTATGTTAGACAATTATAAGACCTCAAAAACTTAAAATGTTATGAAATGAAGCTAACACACTTGCCTCTGCAATATTGGCGCTCCTGCCAATGCTAGTGTCGGTGTTGATAATCTTAAACAACATTGGCGCCAAATGTCAATTTTGGTACTAGCTAGACATGATAATGAAGAGAAAAATAAGTCATGAGTAATTGTTTTATATATATAAGAAAAATATATTTTATGTTTAAACAAGAAATTAATAAGAAAATAAAAATAAGTGAGTAAAGAAATAAAAATTTTACTAAATTTGTTTTTGGAGGCTTGGAATAAATTTGTCCACGGCTCATTTCTTTCAAGAGAAAGAAAATATGCAATTTCAGGGACAAAGTCATATTTACCAATATAGAAGGTCTAAAAAACAAATACAACAAAACGTCAGGAGACAATGACAAAACTCCATAGTGAAAGTTTTTTTATATAAAAAGCCTAGCTAGACCATCAGAGCTGCATATCAAGTTCATCAACAAAAAATGGCAGAAGTCAAGCTGTTTAGGACATGGTCAAGTTCTTTTGCTCTGAGAATAATTTGGGCACTGAAGCTCAAAGGTGTCCCATATGACACAATCTATGAAGATCTTGCAAACAAAAGCCCTCTACTTCTCCAATACAACCCGATTCATAAGAAGGTTCCAGTGCTTGTTCACAACGGCAAAGCAATTGCTGAGTCCCTTGTAATTCTTGAATACATTGAAGAAACGTGGAAGGAAAACCCCTTTCTGCCTGAAGATCCTCTTGATAGAGCGACTGCACGCTTTTGGGCCAAATATGGTGATGAGAAGGTAATCTAATCTAAACCCCTCTTTGATCATAATTACATATTTGATTGTAGAACTTAATTGCTTAATTTTATATTAGATTTTTCCATATCAAGTTATCAACTAGCTATATAGGGTGATTTAATTTGCTCAATGATTAGAAATATCCTTGTTTTTATAAATGTTTCCAAGGAGAAACAAGGATGTTTACAAGGAGAGGAGAGAGAAAATAAATTCTTGTTTAAAAAAAAATAATAAAAAGCAATAAATAAATTTATCGGTTTAAAATTTAAATGTATCTTAACCATTAAATGTAGAATTATTTGAAAATTATTAGTTTGTGCAAAAATGTCTCTTTAACCTAATCTAATCCTTATATGATTATTTAGTCTAGTGGTGGTATCCAGTTTATCAGATTATTCTATATAAAACTTAATAACTAATACTTGTGGCAAGTCATCAAAACAAACTCAAAGAAAAGCTTGTTAAAAAAAGAAAGTCAAAAGATATTAAAGATTAGTATGATAATTTTCATTATTTAATTAGTGATTTGCCATGAAGGTTTTCCCATCTATTATTGAAGCCTTTTTCAGTGAAGGGAATGAGCAAGAGGAAGGAATTGCACAAGCAAAGGAGAACTTGAAGCACTTGGAAGAGGAGCTAAAGGGAAAGAAATTCTTTGGGGGAGACAAAATTGGGTTTGCAGATATTGCACTTGGATGGCTTGCACACCATGAGAGTGTGTTTGAGGAGGTGGCTGATATGAAACTGGTATCCGAAGAAACCTTTCCATTGTTGTCAGCTTGGACAAGGGCTTTTGCAGATGTTGATATCATCAAAGAGAATTGGCCACCTAGAGACAAACTCATCACCAAATTCCATGCTATCCGAGAGGCCAGCCTTTTGAAAAAGACACCAAAATGAAATGGTTTGTAATGCCATGGATGGATAAGAGGGGAAGAGTTAGATGACAAATGGAAGCAATCTACCAAACCCAAGATGTGAATGGATGATGGATATATCTTGGGAATGAGTGTTGCACCATTTAAAATAAGTACTCTTGTAAAAGTTATGGAGATTTTATTCGATTTTATATTCAATAATGTTAGATCATTTACAACATTAAGAATACTTTTATTTGGAAATACTTCTGCAAAGAATTGCTGTGAGGTGGATATGCACTCCCCTTCTTAAATAAATTCTTTATGCACTGATCCATTCTAAGACCTTTTAAATTCACAACTTAAATGATTTTTTTTGTTATCGTGACAGTAGGAAGCGGTGTGAATAATTAACTCATTATATAACATATTTATAATAATTAATATGTAAAACTTTGTATTTTAAATAATACTTTTAAAATTTATCACATGTTATCATTTAAATAGATTAACCACATTAATATGTGGCCTTATAATCACATACAAAATATTATTCAATTTTATTTAAACCCATTTTTTCATATCAGGTTTTTCTTCTGTTTCTCCTTTTCTGTTTTGGGTAAATATACGAAAGGAATACCAAGGCCACACACAACAAGGGCAGTCCCAACAAGAATACAAGTAAACCCAACAGGCAGAAAATGACAGAATCAGCCAAAATTGGCACAAAGCCACAAAGGGAAGCAAAGAAAGACCCAAAAGAAAGACCCCGCAAAACAAACTGCATCAACTAACAGAGACAGAGAGTCAGAGACCAGAGCTGCAACAAGAGCTCATCTTTAATCTTCATTTCCAACCTTTCGGTGTGAGTGTGACCATCATTAGGACCATTGTGAATCTAGTGATGCTTCAAGCCTTCAATCTTCATATTCATTCAGTAACAAAGAGCTCAAGCTTGTACACAGAGGTTTCCATGGTTGATGCTTCACTCTCACTCTTGTTTCTTCTCTCTCTTGCCAAGTAGTACATCTGAAAGTCAAAAGGCCAAGACTGCCTTTTCGCCAATACCTAACTAACAGTCAATGTCAAACATCTTTCTTTCCCTTAAACCCCTTTATCCTTCTTCTATAATTAACAAATCAAACGAACCTCAACAGTTAAACCCACGTCCCAAAAACCAATCAATCAAACATGGCCGACGGTGAGATCTATGTAGTTTCAGCAGCTGGGCAGGGCCATCTCCAACCCTGCATGCAGCTCTCCAACCATCTCACCTCTCGAAATTACCATACTACCCTCGTCATCCCCTCCACTCTCTCCTTCTCCATCCCCTCCTCTTTCACCCAAAACCCCCTCACCAAAACCCTTCAAGTTACAGCCTCCACGGGCCCACCCCGACCCGGACCCGACCCGCTCCGCCAGCAAGCCTCCCTAGACCTCGAGACCCACCTCGCCAACTCGACCCTTCCTCTCTGCGCCATCGTAGACTTCCAGATGGGTTGGACCAAGGAGGTCTTCTGGAAATTCAACGTGCCGGTGATCGGCTTCTTCACCTTCGGCGCGTGCGCCGCCGCTATGGAGTGGGGCGCGTGGAAGGTCCAGGCCGGAGACATCCGACCCGAAGAGCTCCGCCAAATTCAAGGCCTACCCGATGACATGGCCCTCGCTTATTCGGATCTTAAACGAAGGCCGGCCGGTCCGCCACGTGGCGGTCCGAACCGGGAAGCGGGCGGAAGAGGTGGAGGACGAGGAGGAGGTCCCCCTAAACCGGGAGATCGGCCTCCGTGGGTCCCAGAGATCGAGGGATCAGTAGCTCTGATGTTCAACACGTGCGATTTTCTCGAGCGTCCGTTCATCGAGTACTTGACGGAACAGATGGGGATGCCGACGTGGGGTGTGGGCCCACTCTTGCCTGAGACGTACTGGAAGCCGTCAGATTCGTTAATTCCTGACCGTCAGATCAAGGCGTACCAGCGCCCCTCAAGCCACACCGAGGACGACGTCGTCAAATGGCTGGAGTCAAAGCCATGCGGGTCTGTTCTATACGTGGCATTCGGTAGTGAAGTGGGTCCCGCCCTGGAGGAATATCCCCAGTTGGCTAGTGCGTTGGAGGAGTCGACCCGGCCGTTTATCTGGGTCATCCAATCCGGGTCGGGTGGGTCGGAAGACGGGTTGGACAGCAAAGTGGGTGAGAGGGGTTTAATAATACATGGATGGGCACCTCAGTTGGTGATTCTCAGCCATCCATCGACTGGTGGGTTTTTATCACATTGTGGGTGGAACTCAACTTTGGAAGCTTTGGGCCGTGGGGTGCCATTTTTGGGCTGGCCCATTAGGGGTGACCAATATTACAATGCTAAGTTGGTGGTGAACCATCTCAAGGTTGGGTACAGAGTTGCTGAGGATTTATCAGAAATGGTGAAGAAGGAAGACATAGTGAGAGGAATAGAGAAGCTGATGGCAGATGAGGATATGAGAAGACAGGCCGTGGCGCTGCGTCGGAAGTTTGAGCATGGGTTTCCGGCGAGCTCGGAGGCTGCATTGGATGCTTTCGGCGATTTTATTAGGCAGAAAACACCTTAGAAGTTTCACGAATAATTTGATGTGGGTCATGTGTGTTATCACTTGTCAGTTATGTTTATCTTTTGCTTGATTCATTCAGTCCTTCGGTTACACATGGTACAAGTTTTTTAATGTAGATGTGGGGGATTTGGATTTGAGACATCTCCTGATATTAAGAAAATAAATATTATTAGATTAACAACTAGTTGGTATAAATATATTGTTTCTAAAACTTTAAAAAATTCAAGAGCACTCATTACACTCACTCAATTTATTTATCAAATTTTGTTCACAAAATAATATAACTAAAATTTGGCGAACAAAATTAATGGGAGTCATTGCTTCACTTAGCAAGGAGCTTGGGTCTTCTATCTCATGAGAGAATGAAAAAACTCTTGCATATATATCGACAATAAATACCAAGTTTCTTTTGTAATAAGACAAATATATAGAATGTTTTTCTCACAATTCTGTCTCATTATGTTACCGGCTATTATGTGAGATGTTATATATCACGTTTATCTCAAAATAAAACGAATGAATACATACGATGTCTTTGTCACAATAATATCTCCAAATTAATTTTTTGACCAATTATTATTCTCCAAAGGAGTTGCATAATTAGTAAGAGGAAGGAATAATACAACCTTTAGGACTCGGGGATGTTAGTTTTGCTCTTATTCTAAAAATTCTACCAAGAATGTGCCAGCCATTTAGGATTGACAAAGGCCTTGTATCCATCAGACCAGTTGATGTTGTTTTCATGTACTCGTTTTCTCTTATATCTTTAACTTTTGGAATAATTTGGTATTGAGTAATGATAGACATGTAATTTTTAATAAGGATCCTTCTACCTTGTTGTACATGGATTCTTCTTCTAAGTAATTCTTTCTTGTGTATTAAGTTTAGGATTCACTTTTTTTTGTTTGAATTTACCATATACTTGTATAAGTACATCAATAAACATAAACCTCAATATGTATGAGGATTCCACTTTTTTCTAAAATCTATTATGGTACGAGAGCTTTTTGTTTAACGCGCGACACTATTTTCCAAACTCTATTTGTCTTTTTCTTTGCCACAAATTACTCAATTCTACACGAATTCTTTTTTCCTCTAGTTGACTTCCTCTCTCTCTCTCTCTGCATATAGTTATGGTTTATCTTATAGTACTAGGCTACTACTACTACTGCTGCTTCTCAATTGGTGTTCCTAATTCTCACTATTCAGCTTGAACGCAACAATTATTATCTATGGCTTGCCTAAACTACTCCTCTCTTGAAAGTCGTAATCTTTTGTCACTGGCAAAGACAAGTGTCCCAATGCTTTTGTTAAGGATTCTAATACTGGTAAAAATACCGATGTTGTTGATCCTAAATATGATGAATGAATTCAAACTGATCAGATGGTGCTAACATATCCAAATTCAAACTGGCAATATGTTTGTGGGAAAACCCACATTGATCCGAGCAGCCAATCACAGCTCGACACGTGGCTGGTCAACGCCCACTTCGGAGTTGACTCTCAGTGGTCAAACTCTGACCTCCACATCATCACTGATCAGCACTTCCTCTGCCAGCTCGGGCCGGGTCTCAATGCCGGGCCCTCTATGTTCGGTTCGAGCCGAACCGATGATGTGACCGTCTTTCCATTGTCATCCCGGTTCGGCTCGGCTCGACACTGAAGTGACCTCCTTTCGAGCTCTGACGTCGTCCAGTCAGGGCTCGGAGGGACCCCTATCTTTTGGGTCGACTCGGTCCGGAATCACATGTCCGATCCGATCACATATGGACTTCATGCATACGCATAAAGAACATCTGTTCGGTTCGGCTCGGCTCTCTGCCGCCATTCCTAGGAAAATCACGCTGGGACGAACCGCCACACCTGAATGCGCCTGACACAAATCCTCTGACAGATAGAATATCTAGCCTGCAACCATGACTATTGGGGCAGTTTGTCTGAACCTTCCAACCTTGCATTCAATGCAGCATTGAATGCTGAGGAGGTGGGCAACTGCACATGCAACTAGTTCTGACCAGGCGTGTGGATCTCTGGAAACCATTCATTCACATGCAGGTAACTTATTCATTAAGTCTTCCTTTGCCTATATAAAGGCACCATATATGCACAAAAAGGGGATCTATCAATCTATCCACAAAAACACTTCACAAAAATTCCCACTCATCCAAGAGCATACCCAACTTGCTGAGAATAACCCAGAAGATTTGCCTTGTTCTTCCTATTCTCCCAAGTTCATCCTTTGTTCTTCCTCACCCACCATCAAACACCATCACTGACTTCATCATCGGAGCGTGTTTGGCTGGTACCACACCGGTCCATCTCCTTTGATCTTGTTTCTCTTGCAGGAAGATCTCAATCAACACCCACTTCATCATCCAGCAAAGCATCTGATCAGCCAGATCAGCTTTTCTAAGTTGTTGCATCTACCTTACGAGAATTTGCATCAACAGATTGGCGCCGTCTGTGGGAAGATCGACTTCAGCCGTTGTGTTCATCACTGTAGGTGCTAAGCTCTTCCTTCAAGCAAGTCTTCATGGCTACCGTCTATCAGGACAACGGTTCTTCTTCGGGAGCGTCTCAGAATGATGAACAGCATCAGCCTGAGACGCCCGAGAAGACGAGGGGAG
The DNA here is from genome assembly GCA_003254865.1 of Dryas drummondii. Taxonomy (NCBI): domain Eukaryota; kingdom Viridiplantae; phylum Streptophyta; class Magnoliopsida; order Rosales; family Rosaceae; genus Dryas; species Dryas drummondii. The sequence goes on along the minus strand of QANW01009228.1, from coordinate 228,237 downwards.
CACAACACCCCAGGACATCAAAGTCCAAAGGTCCCTCGAAAATCAGAGCTGCTCACAAACTCCTCAGGGAGAGTCAACGACATCTCGCCGCTGAGAATGCACTTCTCAAGCAAAATAATGAACTGCTCGCCAAACAGGCCGAACTGGCGGAGGAGCTCGCGCGTCATCGCGCCCAGCTCGAGAACAGCGAGAGATCGGGCTTCCGATCACGTCGGACCCGAATCGAGCAGGAGGTCTCATCGCCATCTCCTTCTCGACAAAGCGCCCCGGCCGACATGGATGACCGGTCGGCTCGGCAGGACTCGGATAGCCCTTTCCCTGGCTTCGAGGACATGTCCCCGGCCGAACAGGCTGAGTTCTTGAAAGCCCACCGGCTCCTCCAACAGAAACAGGAGGCCTTCGGGAAACATCCTCCCGAAGGCCTTCGGGAAACATCCTCCCGAAGGCCTGAGGGGAAACCGCGCCGAACCGGCTACGGACCAACGATCCCCAATCCGGTCCAGGTTGGGGGATGTCAACCCAACTGGTTCGACTGAACCCAGGGTCTCAGTCAGGAGCAGACTCGGCTCTGCCACCAGTCAGGGCCCTTCCCCGTCAGGTGCTTATACGGGGAGACGGTCCGCGGCGGAACGGCTAGGGGAAGCCATGGTCATGTCCGACCGACGCCCGGCGAGCGAGAGGATCACTCGTCAGTCGGTAAGCGAAAGACTTGGTGATCGAACCGAGCGATCGGGGGAGAATGTGGCCGAGCCGGCCACCCCCGACGTAGAAAATCTGGTCCGCACTCTGGTACAAAATCAGATCCGGAGCGTCCATGATCGGCTCGGCCAGGTCGAGATCTCTAGGGGGTATACTGGTAGAGCCGACCACGAAGAGGAACTCCCCCTTCCGTACACCATCAGAATCATGGAGGCCGAGGTCTCCCGCGACACCAAGCCCCCCAAGATGGACCAGTATGACGGGACCAAGGATCCTTACGACCATCTTGACAGCTTCAGATACGCCATGGAGGCCCGCCAGGCATCTGAAGCCACGAAATGCCGAATCTTCCCTTCGACCTTGAAGGGATCGGCTCGGGGTTGGTTCCGGACCCTCCAGCCCAACTCCATCGACTCCTTCTCCGACCTCCGGAGGGCCTTCCTGGCAAGATATCGGGTTGTATCCGAACGACTCTACAACTTGAACGATATGTCGCTCATTAAACAACAGGAAGGGGAGAGCCTCAAGGCCTATCTGATCCGCTTCAACATCGAATATACGAAGTGCGACGATTGCGACGACAGATCAGCTAAGAATGCTCTTATGCAGGGTCTGCTCGCCGGGGGACTCCGCTCCCACCTAATGAGGAATCCTCCCTCTACTTACGATGAGCTTTCTGCTGAAGCCAGTAAATGGGCACGAGCTGAGGAGTGGGATGCTCAGGTGGAGGCCCTGAATCCCAGGCCGACCCCAGCCAAGAGGAAGGAGGGAGAGGTTACGAGTCCGAAACCCCAGGTCCAATCCAAGAAGACCAGGACCGAAGAACTGCGCCAACTTCTGGGTAAGGGACCCAAGTTCATTCAGTACACAGAATACACTCCCCTTAACGCCGGTCTGGAGACGATCTTCTCCAAAATCAAAGACCAACTCCCAGCTGCGAGGGAGATCAAGGGACCTCCCCCAGACAAAATCAAGAAGGGCGTCTTCTGCAAGTACCATTCCAATCACGGCCACGTCACGGGTGATTGCTACGCCCTCCGCGACGGGATTGAGACTCTTGCCCGGGCGGGCAAGATCAATCAATTCCTGGCCGGCGGGCCTAGGGTACCCAAGGCCACACTGAAGAAGCCCACCAACACCATCGACGTCCAGGACGCTGCAATCGGATCGATCGGTGGGGGGCCAACCTTCGTGGGAAGCTCGAACCGATCCCAGAAGTAGTACATCAGACAGGCAGCTCAAGCTCATGAGTCCCTGTCAATCCAAGCAGTTCAGCCCAGCACTTCCAAAAGACAACGGAAAGACTGGGCACCGGTCACCTTTGAGCCTAACGAGGCAAGCGAGATCATCTTCCCCCACTATGATCCGGTCGTCATAGTGGCTGAGGTGGCCGGGACTACCATCGCACGCTCCTTCGTCGATGGAGGGAGCTCAGTGAACATCCTCTACCACTCTGCGTTCGCGCAGATGGGCATCGGCGAGGATAAACTGGAGACCGACACTCCAGCCTTGGTCAGGTTCGGGGGAGAAGTGGTTCAGCCCCTCGGACACATCTACCTTCCCCTTTCGCTCGGAAAGGGACCGGTCAAAAAAAACTTGCATGACGTACTTCATCGTCGTCAGGCGGCCATCGGCCTACAACATCATCCTGGGCAGACCAGCTCTGGTCGACCTCGACTGTATCGTCCACTACGCCAACCTCCTTATCAAGTGTCCGGTGAGCGACGATTGCATTGTCATTCAGGGAAACCAGTGCTCGGCTCGGTCCTGCTACACCGCTTCGATCAAGCAGAAGGGTCAGCTGTCGAACTCGCAAGAACTTGACTCCATTGCCGATTCGGGCAGATGGCCAAGGGCAGAAACTTTCGACTTCACTTCCGAGCCGAACCCAGACACTCGGCCCCTTCCCGCCGAGGCCTGGGAGGAAGTGCCGATCTCGGACGATACGCCGGATCGGCTCGTCCGAGTGGGGACTCAGGTCAGTCCCGAGCAGCGCTCTGCCATAATCAACTTCCTCCGTGCCAACGCGGAAGTGTTCGCCTGGTCTTACGATGACATGCCAGGCATATCGTCTGACGTGATCACCCACAGGCTGAACACCGACCCGGGATGCAAACCGGTCCGTCAAAAGAGGAGGTCATACGATCCGGTCCGATATGCCGCCATGGCCGAGGAGGTAACCAAGCTGCAAAACAACGGCTTCATCCGGGAGGTCAACTATCCCGACTGGCTTGCCAACGTGGTCATGGTAAAAAAGAACAACGGGAAGTGGAGGATGTGCGTAGACTTCACCGATCTGAACAAGGCTTGTCCCAAGGACAGCTTTCCCTTGCCCAGGATGGATCAGCTCGTCGATGCAACAGCAGGACATCAGCTCCTCAGCTTCATGGACACCTATTCTGGGTATAATCAGATCCTCATGCACAAATCTGACCAGGAAGGCACATCTTTCATAACGGATCGCGGCATGTACTGCTACAAGGTCATGCCCTTCGGTCTCAAAAACGCCGGAGCCACCTACCAAAGGCTGGTCAACCACATGTTCAGATCTTCCATAGGCAAATCCGTAGAGGTCTACGTGGATGACATGCTGGTTAAAAGCAAAAAGGCGGACGATCACGTCAAGGACCTCTCAGACATGTTCGGAGTCCTGAAAGAATATCAAATGCGGCTGAACCCAGCCAAGTGTGTCTTTGGAGTGCGGTCGGGCAAGTTCCTTGGCTATCTGGTCAGCCAACGGGGGATCGAGGCCAACCCGGAGAAGATCCAGGCTTTAATCAACATGAAGTCTCCAAGGACACGCAAAGAAATCCAGAGCCTGACCGGAAGAGTCGCCGCCCTGAACCGGTTCATCTCGAAGTCCACTGACCGGTGCCTCCCTTTCTTCAAAGCCTTGAGGGGAGCAGGGAAGGGCATAGAATGGACCCCCCAATGCGAACAGGCCTTTCAAGATCTAAAAAGGCACATGGGGGAACCTCCCATCTTATCCAAACCAGAGGAAGGTGAAGAACTTTTTCTCTACCTCTCTGTTTCTGACTCGGCTCTCAGCTCAGTTCTGGTGAGAGAGGTCGGCGGTATACAACACCCCGTCTTCTACACGAGCCGAGCCCTAGCCGATGCCGAGACCAGGTATCCAAAATTTGAGAAGATGGCTCTCGCCCTGGTCAGCTCGGCTCGGAAATTAAGACCCTATTTCCAGGCTCATTCGATCGTCGTCTTGACGGAACAACCGCTCAGACAAATCCTGGCCAAACCTGAGACTTTGGGTCGGCTCATCAAGTGGTCAATCGAGCTTGGCGAGTTCGACATCATCTACTGTCCTAGGACAGCCATCAAAGGTCAGGCCATGTCGGACTTCATCTGTGAGTCGACCACCTCGACGGAAGACCCGCCGCACGCCGACGCTATGCCAGCAGCGTCCAATCCGAACACAAATAACGAACACGGCCAGACTGATCTCCTCACCTGGACCCTCTATGTGGACGGATCTTCCAATGCCATGGGAAGCGGAGCCGGGCTTGTTTTGATCTCCCCAGAACAAGTTGTGATGGAGTATGCTCTTCGTTTTAGATTCCAGGCATCCAACAATGAAGCAGAGTATGAGGCACTCATTGCCGGACTCAGATTGGCAAAGGAGCTCGGCGCGACCAAACTGAACATCTTCAGCGACTCCCAACTCATCGTCAATCAGATATTGGGAGAGTATGAGACTCGAGAGCCTAGCATGACTGCCTATCTCGAGAAGACTCGTTTGCTACTCGGGAACTTCCATGAGTACAAAATATCTCAAGTCCCGAGGGCCGAAAACTGACGCCTTGGCACGCCTAGCTTCGGCCACGGACACCGGATCCGCTAGGCACATTCCAGTCGAAATCCTGGACAGACCTAGCACCGCACAAAACGAAGTCACTGTCATGCAGACCGAAGCCGAGCCGAACTGGATGACACCGATCATCAGCTAATTGGTCTCCGGGATCCTCCCCCTAGAGAGGGACAAGGCACGTCTCATCAAGACGAGGTCGGCTCGGTTCAGCATGATCGACGATCAGCTCTACAAAAGGAGTTTCTCCCTGCCCTACTTGCGGTGTGTCACTCCCCAGGAAGGTCAGGATGTGTTGAGAGAAATCCACGAGGGATATGCGGAAACCACTCTGGAGGAAGAGCCCTCGCCTACAAGACGATTCGGCAGGGTTACTTCTGGCCGACGCTGAACAAGGACGCAGACCATCTGTCTCGCGCTTGTGTCAAGTGCCAGCAATATGCCGCGGTTCCCCATCAACCTCCCCAGTTGCTGACCTCCATATCCAGTCCCTGGCCGTTCGCTCAGTGGGGACTCGATCTGATCGGCCCTATGCCGAAGGCGAAGGGGCAAGTCACGATGGCCGTAGTAGCAGTCGACTACTTCACCAAGTGGGCCGAAGCCGAGCCCCTAGCCACTACACAGCCGAAC